>ML377436.1:0-33088 GCA_005239525.1 Nicotiana knightiana | reverse complement strand
GTGGGGGTGGGGGTGGGGGGGAAGGGTCTGCATGCAAGGCACAAACAAACAAAAAAAAATGGTAGAAAGATAACTTCTTCGATTTGACTACATTGGTTTGTCTATTGAACTTCTAATTGCAGTTGGAAGAACTTGGTATTGCCCTTCAGACATCGTGGCAATCTGGACAGCAGCAGCAGCCTGCTCAGCCAGATGGATTCGTTCACCCTTTGGCTTACAATAATTCAATGCCTATCAGGTATCTTGAAAAGTTCTATATGTGCACACATATAAGCTCTTTGTGACACAAACTAGACATGCGCGTAATTTAAGAAAGAAACAAAAATATTTGAAATTTGTGATCTTAAACATGTCGTAAAATTTAAATAGTTGTCTATGTTATATATATCCATACATAAAACATAAGCTCTCCTTTTTTTAATAAACTTATAAGAAAATAACATCACATAAACTGAAACAGTAGAATTATATACTACGATGGCAAACGGGGAAGGGCGGAGGGAAAAGGTGAAATCTTTAACGCAAAAGTTTTAATTTGCCCCGGTTAGCCATGCTCCGTTTAAGTTCTTTTTTTAATGTCGGACATTTCAAGAAATTGGTCTAAAATATTAAAACTTGTAAACATTCGTTTAATCCGCCCTATGCTCTACCCTTGCTTTCGATGTTTTGATATGTTTCCTTTTATATATTTTGATACCCCTTACAGGTACAATACTGTGCTACCAGAAAATGCAGAACCATCAACTCAGCATGCTACTGGAGTTGTACCTGGATATCGGTTTGATATTGGAGGGACCTGATTACAGCATAAAGGATTGGGAAACAAAAATGTTAGAGGAAACAAAAACTAATAAAATGATGCATCTCTCTCTTACACAGAAATAGAGTTTCACTATTACCGCTTGAATATGTACTTAGCGAACTCTTAATTATATATGTTCTATCTATATTTTATTTTATTATTATAAAAGAACAAATAATTTATGTAAAATATTGAACGACTAAAATATCCTTGAAACTTTGATAATTTTTTATGCCCTTAAATATTTGAGTTAAGGTGGATGTAGTTGTAATATTTAAAATATTACCCAAACATAAAATTCTTTCACGATTTAAACTCCACATACAACTGCGTGTAAATTCCTACTCTACCAATATCGAGAACTTCTAATTCAACTAAAAATGGTAACATTGGAAATAATTATGAATTTGGACAAACTTCTAACACCCATCAAGTTCCAACTTTTCATCTATTTTCCATATATATATATATATATATATATATATATATATATATATATATATATATAATTTGTTCTACTCAACGTGAAAGTTCCGTCCGACATGGACAGAAGCACTTTGAAACACATATTGACATGGAGAAGGACAATTGGTACAATTTATATATGTTTACTTCAAACGAATTAGACGGTATTTGTTGCTTTAGCATATCAATCTTCTAAAGCTAATATATTAATTTTGTTCGCTACATAATTTCCTCTCAAAAATTAGTTTCATATGTCTAACTCAATAGGTTATGATGTAAACGAATCATTAAACTCGCATAGGAAGGGAGCGCACGGTTGTGTGGGACCTACCTAATAAAATAAAAGAAAAACAAAAATATGTGATTGGAGGAATGAGTGGTAGTGGTAGGCATAAGTTGTGCAATTCGCGAATGCAAATTACAAAGTGGCAAATCTGATTTTGCCAAAACTAAATCGATGCAAACTTGAAACTAATCGATGTGATTGGTTTATTTGGATAGCAGCTCACTCTATAAATAGCAGCCTCGTTTACTTATTCTAAGTACACCAAAATTGAGGGAAATCATAGAGAGTTAGAGAGAGTAATCCACAGATTGTAGTCTGTGAGATAAATATTGAGTCGGAATAATATTAGTGAGGTATTTAAAATAAAGAGTGTTATTTCTTTTGAAGTTGTAATAGTCTCTTGACACTACCAAGTTTTAATATTTTAGTGGTATTATAATGCTCTTTACTCTATTAAAAGATTTGGTGTCGTTGTTACTCTCTAGTATTATTGTTATTTATCGTGGATATTATTCCTGGGCGGCACATTATTATTTTTCGCAACAACGTGGTATCAGAGCCATGGCGAATAATGGTCCACTATCTTTTCAGTACCCCCGTCTCACAAAAGATTCTTGGCTCCCAGGAAGTGTGGGAAATCGTAGATAAAGGGTATGCAAAACCCGATAATGAGGAAGCTCTGCCTCAAAATGAAAAAGATGTCTTGGCAAAGACAAGGAAGAAGGATCAACAAGCCCCCACGCTCATCCATCAATATTTGGATGATGCCATGTTTGAGAAAATGACAAGTTCTAATATTTTAGTGGTATTATATTGCTCCGCTCGGCTATTGTATTTTACTCTATTAAAAGATTTGGTGTCGTTGTTACTCTTGTGTTATTGTTATTTGTCGTGGATATTATTTCTGGGCGGGACATTATTATTTTTCCCAACAACGTGGTATTAGAGCCATGGCGAATAATGGTCCACTATCTTTTCAGTACCCCCCCGTCTCACAAAAGATAATATGAGAAATGGTATCTATATATGGAAATCATTCTTAACTCCCTGGAAGTGTGGGAAATCGTAGATAAAGGATATGCAAAATCCGATAATGAGGAAGCTCTGCCTCAAAATGAAATTAGATGTCTTGGCAAAGATAAGGAAGAAGGATCAACAAGCCCCCACGCTCATCTATCAATGTTTGAATGATGCCATGTTTGAGAAGATGGCAGATGCTACCACCTCAAAGGAAGCTTGGGAGATTTTAAAAAATTCTCTCCAAGGTGAGAAATGTAAAACTTCAAACTCTAAGGCTGATTTTGATGTTTTAAAAATGAAAGAATCCGAATGCATTTCAGATTATTGTTCAAATGTGAAGGCTATTGTAAATCAATTGAGAAGATACGGGGAGGACATAGAAGATGTTCGTGTGGTAGAAAAGATCCTTCGCACTTTAACACCTAAATTTGATTTTATGGTGTGTGCTATTAAGGAGTCTAAATATTTAGACTCTATGATGGTGGAGCAATTCGAGGGTTCTTTATAAGCCCATGAAAAAAAGATCAAGAGGGGACAAGAAGTGTCACTGGAGCAACTTCTTAAAACTCAGGCATCCTTTAAGGACTATGGAGGTGAAAAGAGATAGGGACGAGGTTGTGGCGGTCATGGAAGAGGAAGAAGTAACGGTAACAACTTCAACAATGAAGTTAAAATCCACCAGACATTCAGAGGTCGTGGTCGTGGACATAGAGGAGGAAGAGGACGTGGATACTACCAAGAAAATAATAGACAAAGGTATGACAAATCCAAAATTGAGTGTTATAATTGTTATAAATTTGGCCATTACTCTTGCGAATGTCGTAGCAATGTTGAAGAAAAAACTAACCTTATTGACGACAAGAAAGAAGAGGATGAGTCAACATTGTTGCTGGCACTCAAGGAAGAAGAGAGGGATGATTGTAGCTCATGGTATTTGGACAATGGAGTAAGCAATCATATGTGTGAATGCAGAGACAAGTTTGTGGAGATCAATAAAATGATGAGAGGTAATTTGTCCTTTGGAGATACCTCAAAGTTTCAAATCGAGGGGATATGTACGATTCTGATCACCTGTAAAGATGGTAGTCACAAGCTAATTCAAGAAGTTTATTATGTGCCAAAACTAAAAAGTAATATTTTGATTTTGGGCCAGCTTCTTGAAAAGGAATATGAAATCCACATGAAAAATATGCATTTTTGGCTTAGAGATTCAAGTGAAATTTTAATTGCTAAAGTGCATATGGCAAATAATAGATTATTTTTTCTGAATCTTAAGACAATTGATGCAAAGTGTTTGAAGGCTAATGTGCAAGATGAATCATGGTGTTGGCACATGCGATTTGGGCACTTGAATTTTGAAGCGCTCAAATAAATGGGAGAAAACAAAATGGTGCATGAGATACCATCAATCAACCATCCCAGTCAATTGTGTGAAGCTTGTCTTCTTGGAAAACATGCAAGGAGGAGTTTTCTAAAGGAGGCAAGATCAACCAAACCGATCTAGCTTGTTCACACTGATGTGTGTGGGCCAATCAATCCACCTTCCTTTAGTAAAAGTAAATACTTTCTTCTCTTCAATGATGACTTTAGTAAAAAGACTTGAGTTTATTTCTTGAATAAAAAATCTGAAGCTTTTGTTGCTTTTAAAAATTTCAAAGTATCTGTGAAGAAAGAAAGTGGCAATGAAATTAAAGATTTAAGGTCCGATAGAGAAGACGAATTCACTTCAAAAGAATTTAATGACTTCTGTCAGTCTCATGGAATTCGTCTCCCTCTAACGTTACCTTATTCACCCCCACAAAATGGAGTTACAGAGAGAAAGAATCAAACTATTCTTAATATGGCTAGATGTATGTTAAAAGCTAAAAGTATACCTAAGGAATTTTGGGCCGAAGCTGTTTCTTGTGCAGTTTAGTTAAACAACAGGTCTCCAACAAGAAATATTAGAGATAAAACCCCTCATGAAGCGTGGAGTGAAAGAAAGTCAAGTGTCAATCATTTGAGAATCTTTGGGAGCATAGCCTATCTCATGTGCCACAGGAAGGAAGAGTGAAGCTTGATGATCGAAGTGTCAAGCATGTCTTTGTTGGCTATGATACGAGTTAAAAAGGCTACAAGTTATAAAACCCAAGTAGCGGCAAAGTGGTGGTAAGTCACGATGTTGAATTTGATGAAGAATTGGCATAAAATTGGGAAGCTCGGGAAGAAACTTTATATGATTTTCTTCCATAATTTGGTGATGAAGAAGAACTAGAGACCGTGGAACCTGTGCAGGATACAACTCCACCTCCTTCTCCTACCAATGTTGCATCTCCCTCTTCTAAAAAAAGTTCAAATGAATAGTCACAAAGGACAAGGAGTATTCAAGAGCTCTATGAGGACATAGAAGAAGTTACTAATTTTGATTTTTTATATTGTGTTTTTGCTGACAGTGAACCAATGAACTTTGATGAAGCTGTTATAGACAAAAGGTGGAGATAAGCCATGGAGGAGGAGATCGAGTCAATATAGAAGAACAATACTTGGGAGGTAACAACACTTCCCAAGGGTCATCGAGTAGTTGGAGTTAAATGGGTGTACAAGGCAAAGAAGAATGCTAATAGAGAAGTGGAGAGAGACAAGGGACGAATTGTGGCTAAAGGCTACAAGAAAATACAAGGAATTGACTATGAAGAACTCTATGCACCAGTTGCCCGCATGGAGATGATTCCTTTTCTCATCTCTTTGGCGGCGCAAATAAAGTGGAATATCCATCAACTAGACGTCAAATCAGCCTTTTTGAGTGGCTATCTTGAAGAAGAAGTCTATATTGAACAACCATTGCACTTTGTGGTTAAAAACCATGAAGTTAAAGTGTTGAGGTTGAAGAAAGCTTTATATGGATTAAAGAAAGCCCCACGAGCATGGAATAGTTGCATCAACAAGTATTTTCAAGACAATGAGTTTACTCGTTGTCTCCATGAATATGCTCTTTACCTTAAAGTTTATATTAATGGAGATATATTACTTGTTTATCTTTATGTTGATGATCTCATTTTCACGGGCAATAACCCAAGTTTGTTTGAAGCTTTTAAGAAAGATATATCCTGTGAGTTCGAGATGACAGACGTAGAGCTCATGTCATATTACCTGGGCCTAGAAGTAAAGAAGATGGAGGATGGAATTTTTATCTCTCAAGAAATATATACAAAAGACATATTGAATAAGTTCAACATGCTTGATTGAAACCCCGTGAACACACCGATGAAAAGTGGGACAAAATTGTCCAAGATTGATGAAGGAGAAAAAATGGATCCCATATTTTTTAAAAGTCTTGTGGGAAGTTTGAGGTACTTGACTTGTACCAGGCCAGATATACTCTTTGCAGTTGGAGTAGTAAGCCGCCTCATGGAAGATCCTACCTCCACTCTTTTGAAAGTATCTAGAAGAATTCTTTGCTACCTAAAGCGTACGATTGACTTTGGGCTATTTTATTCCTCTTCTAGTGATTTCAACCTTATGGGATATTGTGATAGTGATTATGCGGGAGATATTGATAATAGAAAAAGCACAATTGATTTTGTGTTTTTATTGGATGATTTTGTTATTTCTTGGAGTTCAAAGAAACAATTAAGGTTACTCTCTCGACTTGTGAAGCTGAATATGTAGCAGCAACGTCATGTACCTGTCATACTATTTGGCTGAGAAGATTATTGAAGGAGCTCAATTTTTCACAAAGTGAAGCTACAGAGATTTGTGTTGACAACAAATACGCACAGGCACTTGCCAAGAATCAGGCGTATCATAATCGAAGAAGTTACTAATTTTGATTTTTTATATTGTGTTTTTGCTGACAGTGAACCAATGAACTTTGATGAAGCTGTTATAGACAAAAGGTGGAGATAAGCCATGGAGGAGGAGATCGAGTCAATATAGAAGAACAATACTTGGGAGGTAACAACACTTCCCAAGGGTCATCGAGTAGTTGGAGTTAAATGGGTGTACAAGGCAAAGAAGAATGCTAATAGAGAAGTGGAGAGAGAGAAGTGGAGAGATACAAGGGACGAATTGTGGCTAAAGGCTACAAGAAAAGACAAGGAATTGACTATGAATAACTCTATGCACCAGTTTCCCGCATGGAGATGATTCCTTTTCTCATCTCTTTGGCGGCGCAAATAAAGTGGAATATCCATCAACTAGACGTCAAATCAGCCTTTTTGAGTGGCTATCTTGAAGAAGAAGTCTATATTGAACAACCATTGCACTTTGTGGTTAAAAAACATGAAGATAAAGTGTTGAGGTTGAAGAAAGCTTTATATGGATTAAAGAAAGCCCCACGAGCATGGAATAGTTGCATCAACAAGTATTTTCAAGACAATGAGTTTACTCGTTGTCTCCATGAATATGCTCTTTACCTTAAAGTTTATATTAATGGAGATATATTACTTGTTTATCTTTATGTTGATGATCTCATTTTCACGGGCAATAACCCAAGTTTGTTTGAAGCTTTTAAGAAAGATATGTCCTGTGAGTTCGAGATGACAGACGTTGAGCTCATGTCATATTATCTGGGCCTAGAAGTAAAGAAGATGGAGGATGGAATTTTTATCTCTCAAGAAATATATACAAAAGAAATATTGAATAAGTTCAACATGCTTGATTGAAACCCCGCGAACACACCGATGAAAAGTGGGACAAAATTGTCCAAGATTGATGAAGGAGAAAAAATGGATCCCATATTTTCTAAAAGTCTTGTGGGAAGTTTGAGGTACTTGACTTGTACCAGGCCAGATATACTCTTTACAGTTGGAGTAGTAAGCCGCCTCATGGAATATCCTACCTCCACTCTTTTGAAAGTATCTAGAAGAATTCTTTGCTACCTAAAACGTACGATTGACTTTGGGCTATTTTATTCCTCTTCTAGTGATTTCAACCTTATGGGATATTGTGATAGTGATTATGCGGGAGATATTGATAATAGAAAAATTACAATTGATTTTGTGTTTTTCTTGGATGATTTTGTTATTTCTTGGAGTTCAAAGAAACAATTAAGGTTACTCTCTCGACTTGTGAAGCTGAATATGTAGCAGCAACGTCATGTACCTGTCATACTATTTGGCTGAGAAGATTATTGAAGGAGCTCAATTTTTCACAAAGTGAAGCTACAGAGATTTGTGTTGACAACAAATACGCACAGACACTTGCCAAGAATCAGGCGTATCATAATCGAAGCAAGCATATAGATACAAGATATCACTTCACCAGAGAATGCACTGCCAAGAAGGGAAGTCGAACTCAAATATGTGAAGTTTCATGATCAAGTTGCGGTTATTTTTACCAAACCTCTCAAGTTTGAAGATTTTCAAAGATTGAGACCATTCTTGGAATGAAAAAGAAAAATCAAACTTAAGGGGGAGATTTGTGGGGCCTACCTAATAAAATCAAAGAAAAAAAGATGTGATTTGGAGGTATGAGTGGCAGTGGTAGGCATGGAAAGTTGTGCAATTTGCACTAATTTGCAAATGCAAATTGCAAAGAGGCAAATCTGATTTTGCCAAAACCAAATCGATGCAAACTTGAAACTAATCGATTTGATTGGTTTATTTGGACAACAACTCACTCTATAATTAGCATCCTCGTTTCTTCCTTCTAAGTACACCAAAATTGAGAGAAGCCAGATAGAGTTAGAGAGAGTAATCCATATATTGTAGTCTATAAGATAAATATTGAGTGGAAGTAATATTGTAGTGAGGTGTTTAAAATAAAGACTGTTATTTCTTTTGAAGTTGTAGTAGTCTCTTGACGCTACTAAGTTCTAATATTTTAGTGGTATTATATATCTCCCCTCGAGCATTGTATTTTACCCTATTAAAAGATCTGGTGTCAATGTTACTCTCTTGTGTTATTGTTATTTATTGTGGATATTATTCCTGGGAGGGATATTATTATTTTTTCCAACAACTCGCAGTACCATTTGAGCTTTAGCGGGGTGAGTAATTTACTTCAACAACTTTGTTTGTTAAATTTGGTTAAGATTTTTTTCTCTTTATACTTTCATAATGTGAGTTCCTATAAAATTTTATTTGATTTGGTGTTCAATTCGTAGTTCTAGGTGTTATTTTGGCAATTTGATCGCGCGAGCAAGTTTGTATGATATTTTTAGACTTGTGTGCATAGTTGGTTTAGAGCCTCGGGGGCTCGGGTGAGTTTCGGATAGGTTACAGAATGAATTTGGACTTAGAACTCTGCTGGTGTCTGCAATTTCTAGTAATTGGCCTCTGATCTCGCATTTGCGAGATCAGTGTTAGCATTTGTGAATATTCCCAATTTCTGATAGGCTCGTATTTATGAGACATTTCTTTGCATTTACGAAGAGTACCTGGTTCAGCATAAGTTCGCATTTGCAATCATGAGTCTGCATTTGCGAGAACGCCAGGGTTCGCATTTGCGAACAAAGTATCACATTTGTGAAGGGGGTCAGGTGGGGGCAGTGATAGAAAATACGATCAAATGGTCGCATTTGCGGTAAGTCAATGTTCGCATTTACAAACTTTCCATCGCAAATGCGATGATTGCAGAGGTGTGAGAGTCTTCGCAAAGCGATGGATTTCACGCATTTGCGGGCAGGTCGCAAATGCGACATCTGTAGCTAATCAAAACTTGACTTAGACGAGATTTTTGATTCATTCTTCAAATTTTCAAAAACTAGAACCCTAGAGGCGACTTTTCCAACGCTATTTCTTCCCCAAATCATTGGTAAGTGATTATAACCTATTTTCTTTCAATCTTTCATTACATTTCACAAGTTTTTAACCTAAAATCTAGTGTTTTCATGGTAGAATTGGGGTTTTTGGGTACAAATTAGGGATTTGGTAAATTGGGGATTTAGACCTCAAATTGAGGTCGGATTCCAAAACAAATTACATAACCGAGCTCGGGGGTGAATGGGTAATCGGGTTTTGCTCCGAACTTTGGGATTAGACCAAGAGATCCCTAGGGTTGAGTTTTTCAAAAATTGCCTAAATTGAATTCTTGCAATCGTGGGTAGTTCCTAAGGCTTAATTTGAATCGTTTGGTTGGTAATTTACTAGATTTTATTTGTTCGGAGGCTTGTTTGAGAGGCAAAGCTGTGATTGAGCACTGAGTAGTCTTCGGAGCGAGGTAAGTGTTATGTCAAACCTTGACTTGAGGGAATTAAGAACCCTTAGACTATTTGCTATGTGAATTTCATGTAAGTGGCGTATGTGTGAGGTGACGTGTGCTTATGCGCCACCGAATTATCTATTTTCCCTATTTCCCCGTTCTTCATAAATTATCTCTTTCTCTGTCTTAGTTGTTATATTATCTAAATGTGTTCCCATGCCTAATTGCTTCCTGTTTGTCATTGTTTTCCCCTGTTCATGATATTAGTTCTTTCCATAGTTCCATGATCTCCTACTATTTGCTCAAGTTGGTTTATTTGTACCTTTTAGTTATAAATTCTGGATTGGTCTCATTGTGTAGTATTACTTATGCGGATTATCATGTTGTACAAGATTTCCTATTTGTTTCAGTTTGGTGTTTAGGAATTGTAAAGGGTTTTCTGTGATTTGAATTGTAAGTTTTACTGTGCATATTGAGTACTTGATATTGCTATGGTGGGATCAGGTTGCACGCTGCAATAGGTGAAATAAGGGTGGTATGTTGAGGTGGAATAAGGGTGAATCTATAAGGTACGATGGGAACGGGTTGCATGTTGCAACAGGTGTAATAAGGGTGGATTGTTTTGGTGGAATAAGGGTGAACTACGATTATGATATTGTGATATGGTATGATTGGGTTGCGCGCCGCAACACTTATATTTATATGTTCATTGTGGTTAATGTTATTATAAGAAAATAAGGGAGGATTATGTGATGTACGGTGGGATCAGATTGCGCGCCGCAACAACCTGTGTGTTTATATTTCGCTAAGCTATGATAGTTTTACGGTATCTCCTTTTTGCACTTAAGTATTGGTAAATTCTGAATGTCGTTGAACGCTTTACTTCATTCAGTATTTCCTTTTTCTGTCTATATTATTTATATTGCATACATGTTGTAGTGTGAGTGAACCACCTTAGCCTTGTTACTACTTCGTCGAGGTTAGTATCGGCACTTATAGAGTACATGTGGTCGGTTGTACTCATACTACACTCTACACTTCTTCTGTAGATTTTGGTGCCGGCCCGAGCTGATCGTGAGGTTAGCAAATAGGATTTTTCAACAGGAGACCCAAGGTATATTTGCTGACGTCCGCAGACCCTGGAGTCTATTCCTAGTCATATTACTTTACTGTTTCTTTCTTTCTGAACAGTGTATTTCCCTTCAGATCCTGTTTGTAATAAATTATAGTAGCTCCTGAGTTGTGACTCCAGATCCTAAATGTAGCAGATAGTATGGCATTTATATTATTCTGCACTCGTTTTATTTTGTTTTAGCTTATTTGACCTTATTTACTGAAATGTATAAAAATTGGCTTAATGATTCTTTAACGATGGCTTGCCTAGCAAGTGAAATGTTAGGTGCCATCACGGTCTCGACGGTGGGAATTCTAGGCCGTGACAGGTTGGTATCATAGCACTAGGTTTCTTAGGTCTCACAATTCACGAGTAGGCTTAGTAGAGTTGGGAGGATCGGTATGAAGACGTCTGTACTTATCTTCCAGAGTCTATTAAGTTTAGGAACAAGTTTTACTTCTATTTTTCTCAGTCGTGCAATTTTATTCTCTCAATGCTAATTGAACTTTTCTAGTCTTCTTCTCCCGCAAATGGAGAGAATACGTACCGCATCTTCAGCTGAGCAACAGCCAGAGCCTCTAGTGGCAGCTTCTTCGAGGGGCAGAGGTCGAGGCCGAGGCCGTACCAGAGGCTGAGGCAGGGGCAGGGCTCAGCCTAGAGCCCAAGTAGTGGAGCCTCAGGTAGAGTTTGATGAGGAGGTTCCAGCCCAGACTGTTCCTGTCGTTCCAGCTCAAGCCTCGGAGGGGTTCATTGACACCCTAGTGCTTCAGGACACTTTGGTCCATTTGGTGGGCCTTATGGAGAGTGTGGCCTAGACTGGAGCATTTCCCATGGCACCAACCATCTCTCGGGATGGAGGATGAGCATAGACTCCTGCTACTCACTCCGTAGCATATGGCTCCCAAGTATCAAACTCCAGCATCTCATCCAGTTAGAGTAGTTCAGCCGGTTGTTGCTGCACTGGCCGATGATGGGTTAGCCATGTCTTCTGAGGCTTTATGGAGATTGGACATGTTTACTAAGCTCTTTCTAGTTCACTTCAGTGGTGAATCTTCAGAGGATCCCCAGGAATATATTGACAGCTGTCATAAGGTGCTACAAAACATGGGTATAGTGGAGACCAATAGGGTCGATTTTGCTGCATTTCAGATGACTGGTTCTGCCAAAAATGGTGGAGGGATTATTCGTTGACTAGACCAGCCGGGTCACTTGCTATTACTTGGGACCAGTTCAATCATCTCTTCCTAGAGAAGTTCCTCCCCATAACATTGAGAGAGGAGCATAGTCGTCAGTGCGAGCGTCTCCAGCAGGGTAGTGTGACGGTTACTCAGTATAAGACCCGTTTTATGTATTTGGCCCGTCATGCTCTTCTTCTACTTCCTTCCGAGAGAGAGAGAGAGAGGGTGAGGAGGTTTTTGAGGGACTTGCTCAACCTATCAAATTGCAGATGGCTAAGTAGACTAGAGTGAGATTTCTTTTCAGGCGACTGCCAATGTCGCTAGGTAGTCGAGATGGTTCTTGCACAGGGAGGTCAGGGGTCTGACAAGAGACCTCATCATTCTGGTAGGTTTAGCGGTGCCTCATCTAGAGGCAGGGGTACTTTTGGTAGAGGCAATCCTCCCAAGACGTTCCATTCAACACTTCAGGCATCCCACAATGCTTTAGGGAGTTATGGTCCTTATGTGCCTCATTCGGGACATCCAACCTATACTGCACCACCAGCTCCTATTGACCCAAGTCACTGCATGGTTTTGAAGATGACAAATGCCTACCCAGTTGAACCAGGTCCATCAGGGCAAACATCTCGAACGAACCAATTGGCACAAGAACCATACATGCACAGGAGATAAACGTGATATGTGAATTATGCATGAACTAAGAGGTTGTCTCCTAATGAGAAAAAGGTTACAAATTGATAAGGGGTTAGAGTTCAGCAAGGACAGAAATAAAGGAAGGAAGTTGAGATAAACACAAACTCTTCCACCAAGGAAGAGTTGCATTAGAACTAAAAATGAACATATTAACTTCTGGCGCTATATAATGTTGAAGTATTCCTACTGAAGATTAATTTGCATAAAGACAGAATTGAAGCAAGAACTGAAGGAAAAATTACCAGAGAAATTTTGCAAGCAAAATCCTTGTGCGATACAAAGGCTACTGACCAGCTAGAAGAACAAGTTTCATCTGTTTGTCTTTCGAGTCTAGTTGGTTGTAGTAGGTGATTTAATATTGTATCTTTCAGCTTTATTAGAAGCAATTGTAATAGGTACACACTGTTCAAGTTAGAGTTAACTTGAAGATTGTCGCAATTAGCTAGAGGCTAGTTTGCTACACAGGGATTAGAGTTAGTCCTTAGGTTTACAAAGAAGTTTATGTTGTAAATGCTGTTTGGCTCAGAGTTGTAGTGAAGAGTTTGGGAAAGTCCTACTGCAGAGTAGGTCGTGGTTTTTTCACCTTTTGAGCCAGATGTTTTCCACATAAAAATCTCTGTGTTTTTACTTTACTGCATTTATTATTCAGCACCAGTAGAAGTTGGAACACAAAGAAGAACCAAGTTCTTCTATTGAGACAGCACTCGAAAAATTGGACACCATACAAATCACGCCCCCCCCCTCTTGTGTGGTATTGAATTATAAAACACCAATTGGTATCAGAGCAGGTTATCCTTGAAAAGGCTAACACCTTGGAAAAGATCAAAATGAGCGCACCACCTGGAAACTGGGAGGATCAATCAACTGCAAGGCCAGCACTCTTCAATGGCCAATATTACTCTTGGTGGAAGAACAGGATGAAAGACCACCTGATTGAAGAAGACTATGAACTCTGGGACATAGTCACTGATGGTCCTCTAGCTACCATGATGAAGACTGTTGAAGGTGTAGATGTACCAAAGAAGAGCTGACTGCACTGCTGAGGATCTGAAGAAATGGGAGAAGAATGCAAAGGCCAAGAAGTAGCTAGTGTGTGGACTAGGTCCAGACGAGTATAGCAGAATCCAAAGCTGCACCACTGCCAAAGAAATCTGGGATACCTTGCAAGTAGCCCATGAAGGAACACCTCAGGTAAAAAGATCAAGAGGTACTCTTCTATACTCACAGTATGAAAACTTCACTATGAAAGAAGGAGAGACAATCCAAGAGATGTACACAAGGTTCACAACTTTGACAAATGAACTTAAGTCTCTTGGTAGAGTCATTCTTGAAGAGGACAGGGTAGAGAAGATCCTGACAAGGGTCTTACCAATCTCCTGGGAAAGCAAAATCACTGCTATCCAGGAATCCAAAAATATGGAAACCCTCAAATTGGATGAACTGATTGGAAACCTTACTGTCTATGAACTTTGAAGGAAGACAATGAATATGGATGGTCCAAATNATTCAGAAACTTTCTAATAAGGAAGAATGGCATCTCTAGAGGAGGAAATTACAACAAAGCAAAAGCTCCAGAAAGGGCAACCAACGAGGGATATTACAAGTGTGGAAAGAGTGACCATCTTATCAAGAACTTTCCTCAGTGGGAAGTGGAATGGAAAAAGAAGTGATATGAAAGAAGGAACATGAAGAAGGAACTGGTCCAACCCAAGAAAACCACAACAAAAGCTATGGTTGCTGCTTGGGGGGAAAGTTTAGATGAAGAATCAGAAGATGGTGAGAAGGAAGATCAGGCGCTCATGGAAATTGGAGAATCCGATGAGGAATCACATGAAGAACCAGAGGTAATTATCTCCCATCTTAAAAATAAAATAAAGTTCCTATCTAAGAAAAAACTCTTTGAGTTGCTACTTGATTCATGGATGATTCCGAAGAAACAACCAAAGAAAAGGAATAACTCTCTACAGAATGTGAAATGCTAAAAGCAAAATGCATGAACCTGGAAATAAGAGTAAGTGAATTTGAAAAGAGAAACACTGTCTTGTTGAACCAGGTTCATCCACTTGAAACTGAGATTCTAGAACTAAAATCTGAAAACCTAAAGCTAAAGCTAGGATCCAGTAAAAAGGTTGTTGATCATTCTCATATCATGTTAGAAGAAAATGTGGGAAAAATAAAAGATAAGATGTATTCCAAGGATGAATAGATATTAACTCTTAAAGAAGAACTTGGCAAAGTCAAACATGAATTAGATCGAACTTGTAAATGGAATAAATCCTCTGATGCCTTGATATGTCTTCAAGAGAATCATAGTAGCAACCGGAGAGGGATTGGCTTTGGGAGTCAATTTCCCAAGTGGGATCCCAAAAACAAGTATCTCACTCTCCTTGAGAATAAAATCTGCACCCACTGTGGTAAGACTGGACACTACAAAATTGAGTGTACTGCAAAGAAGCAGGTCAGTCGAAGAAATGAGAGTTTTGTTAAAAAGAAAAACTGGCTACCAAATTGGGCCAGAAAAAGCTTGATTCATCCGTTATCTCATAGAAAAGGACCCAAACTAGTTTGGGTTCTTAAAAATAACCCCTGATTTCTTTTTGTAGGTTCAAGTGAGAGGAGACAGCCAAATTTGGTATTTGGATAGTGGCTGCTCAAAGCATATGACAGGAAATATGGAACAGTTCCTTTCACTTGAAAGCCTCAAAGTAGGAAATGTCTCCTTTGGAAACGGAAAGAAAGGTGAAATTATTGGGATTGGTAAGGTAGGTAAGGATGACACACGTTCCATTGAACATGTGTACCTGATAGATGACTTGAAATATAGCCTGATCAGTGTGTCACAACGGTGTGACAGAGGTAACCTAGTTGCCTTTACTTCCACAAAATGTTTTGTGATTATCCTGCTTACTGACAAGATTGTTTTGCAGGGAAAAAGAATGAATAAAATCTATGTCATAGACTTGTCCACACTGTCTGAAAATGAACTCAATTGCCTAAGTATGTTGGACAGTGATCCCCTCCTGTGGCACAAAAGTCTTGGTCACACAAGTCTAAATCAGCTAAACAAACTAGTCTCTAAAGACTTAGTGGTCGGGCTTCCTAACATTAAGTTCAAGGAAGACAAAGTTTGTGAGGCAGGTGCAAGGAGGAAGCAGGTAAGATCTTCTTTCAAAAGTAAGAAAATGGTCACTACCACCAGGACATTGGAACTGGTTCATATGGACCTATGTGGTCCTATGAGAACTCTCAGCAGAGGTGGTAAGAAATATGTAATGGTGCTAGTTGATGACTATTCAAATTTCACTTGGACCTTATTTCTGAAATCTAAGGATGAGACATTTGATATGTTCACCTCATTTGTTAAGAAAACTCAAAATCAGTTAGGAATCAACTAGCATCAATAAGATCTAACCATGGTACTGAATTTAAGAATGCAAAGTTTGCTGAGTTCTGTGATGAACATGGTATCAATCACAATTTTTCTTCCCCTGGAACCCCACAGCAAAATGGGGTTGTTGAAAGAAAGAATAGAACTCTTGAATATATGGAAATAACCATGCTTCTTTCTAGCAAACTACCTCATAGCTTCTGGGTAGAAGCAATAAACACTGCATGCTACATAATAAATAGATGCATGACCAAGCCTCTGGTAGAGAAAACTCCTTATGAATTACTTAAAGGGAGAAAGCCCAACATATCCCACCTTAGGGCTTTCGGATGCAAGTGCTTTGTACACAATAATGACAAAGATTCCCTAGGAAAATTTGATCCCAGAAGTGGTGAGGGAGTATTCCTGGGATATTCATCACATAGAAAAGCTTATAAAGTGTATAATAAGAGAACTATGTGTGTAGAAGAAAGTGTACATCTTGTCTTTGATGAAACTAACACCCTTGCTGATCGATAGGAACCAGAAGATGAGGAGCTTGGACTAGTGAGAAGCAGTGAAAATATCGAAGCAAACATGGAAGATGGAACATGTGATGGACCAGGTCTAACTACCCCAAGCAACATGACAGGGGGAACTCAACATGTAAACCCTGGCCCTGATTCTGTTCCACAACAACAAGACACCATGGAACTATCCAGAAGTGAATATTTGGTTCTCAAACTACACAGATATCAGAGTTCTCACCCTCTTGAGAACGTCATAACAAATCTACATATGGAATCAAAACAAGATCCTCTTTGAAAAATCTGTGTGGGTTTGATGCCTTTCTATCCTTGATTGAACCAAAGAACATAGGTGAAGCCCTACAGGATGTTGACTGGGTAAATGCCATGCAAGNTGTGCGTTTGATGCCTTTCTATCCTTGATTGAACCAAAGAACATTGGTGAAGCCCTACAGGATGCTGACTGGGTAAATGCCATGCAAGAAGAGCTGAATCAATTTGAAAGAAGTCAAGTGTGGCACTTGGTACCCAGACCACTAGACAGATCAGTGATTTTCACAAAGTGGGTCTTCAGGAATATGCTCGATGAGGATGGAACTATTACAAGAAACAAGGCTAGAATGGGGTTTCAAGGATATAGTCAAGAAGAGGGAATTGACTATGATGAGACCTCTGCCTCTGTGGCAAGACTAGAGGCAATCAGACTTCTTATAGCATTTGCTGCACACATGGAATTCACTCTCCATCAGATGGATGTTAAGAGTGCCTTCCTCAATGGCTATTTGAAGGAAGATGTATTTGTCAGACATCCTCCAGGTTTTGAAAGCAAGGAGTCACCTGACCGTGTATACAAATTTGACAAGGCTCTGTATGGTCTCAAACAAGCACCAAGATCATGGTATGAGCGTCTATCAAAATTCCTGCTAGAACATGGATACAAACGAGGTAAAATTGACAGCACCTTGTTCTTAAAGGAAAAGGGTAAAGAACTCCTGGTTGTGCAAATATATGTGGATGATATCATATTTGGGGCGACTTCTGAAAAATTGAGTAAGGAATTTGCTATACTTATGGGGAGTGAGTTTGAGATGAGTATGATGGGTGAGCTAAACTTCTTCTTAGGCTTGCAAATCAAGCAAAACTCAAATGGAACAATGATCCATCAACAAAAGTATGTGAAAGAATTGCTCAAGAAATTTAAAATGGAAGACTCAAAGGAAATAGACACCCCCATAGCCACAACTACAAATTAGATGTGGATGAACCGGGTTCATCCGTTGATCAGAAGCTATACAGAGGGATGATTGGGTCTTTATTATATCTCTCTGCCAGCAGACCTGATATTGTGTTTAGTGTTGGACTGTGTGCTAGGTTTCAGGCAAATCCAAAGGAGTCCCACCTAACTGCAGTGAAGAGAATTTTGAGATATCTGAAAGGCACCACTGATTTGTGCCTTTGGTATCCTAAAGGTAGTAATTTCGACCTTGTAGGATATGCTGATGTTGATTATGCAGGTTTCCTGGTTGACAGGAAAAGTACTTTAGGCATGGCTCACTTTTTGGCTCCTGCCTTGTGTCTTGGGCCACCAAGAAACAAAATTCAGTAACCTTGTCTACTGCTGAGACTGAGTATGTGGTTGCAGCCTCATAATGTGCTCATTTGCTATGGATCAAGCAACAACTCATGGACTTTGGTATAGAGGTTGGATGCATTCCTATTAATTGTGACAACACTAGTGCAATAAGTATGACGAAGAACCCGGTTCATCATAAAAGAACTAAGCACATAGATGTTAGACACCATTTCCTAAGGGATAAATATGAAAAAGGAATGATCTTAATCGAATTTTATGCTGCTGACCAACAAATTGTAGATATTTTTACTAAAGCACTAAGTAGGGAGCATTTTGAGAGAAACCAGCTTGAATTAGGGATGCTTAAGATCACTTAATTGGAAAATTTTTTTTTTGGCTAGAAACACTAATATAGATAATCAACCAGACTAATCATTGCTCAGTATCATGACTTCACTGTCATACTCTCTTGCCATGTAGTAATATGATTCCCTGGTTGCTAATGATATTTTTATATCTTTGTAAATTGAGGCAAATTAAAGACTTTAACACGATGAACCTGGTTCATCCCTGCTGGTTCATCTGACTGAAAAGGTACGTGTTCATCTCCATACAATTATTGAATTAATTACAGTCACACATGAGCAGGATTCTATCTATATTTGGTTCATTTCAAATTCTTTGTACTTATCCCTAAATGAACCCGTTCCAAGAAGTTCCATCGGTAATCAATTAGCCTAGAGTTAGGGAATTATTAATTGTCTAATCAATGACACTCCTATGTCTATTAGACTCCCACTTGAGTAAATGATCTGCCCGTTGTATAATTAATAGCCACATCTTATAAAAGGGCCATCATTACTTCCCCTCTTCATAACATAATAAGTCGAACCAAGTTCATTATTCTTCTAACCAAAACTGATCGTCTCTTTACTTCCAAAATTCATAACAATGTCTTCACCACCCCCTACTTCATCTTCCTACACAAACTCTGATCATGGGCAAGAACAAAACCAGTCCTAATTCTCCTTCAGTTTACATTTCACATTCACCAAACAGATCTTCATCTCCCCAAAACCCTCCAGTTCTTGAACCCACTCCTGAACAAACACATAACTCTACTCCAGCCCCTAAGGCATGAAGAGTAAAACTTTTGGCCAGAAAATCAGTTGCTTCTGGCTCTCGTGCAAGATTCTTGGAGGAAATTCTTAAAGCTAGCAAGGTTCATGTGTCTGAATCTTCAAGTGAATCCTTCAAATACACTAATAAGGATGAAGCACCAGGTTCATCCAGTTTTGAGCAAGGTAATCTTGAAGTTGAATCTGAAACTACTACTACTGAAAACTGGTTTGTGTTGGTTGGGTCAGTTGTTGATGTAGAAGTTCCAGACAAGCAAAGAAAACTGGGAAAAATCTTGAGAGAGAGAGAGAGAGGGAGAAGGAGGTTTTGTGTCCCCACTCCTGTGATTAATGAAGAAGGAGTCACAGATTTAGGGGGAAGTATTGTTGGGGAAGCAGCTGCAGGTTTAGAGAGCCTACAAAAATCAACAGATGAACCTGGTTCATCTGTCGAGGAGACATTAGCTGAGATGCTCAGGAAGATGAGGGAGTCCTACAATCCCAAGAGGAAAAGAACTTCAAAATCAAACAAGGCTACTACCCCAAAGAAAACAAAAGTTTCAATATATGCTGATGTTTCTACCCCAAAGGTTCGTGCTACAAGAAGTGTTGTTCGACAAGGAGAAGAGTAGTTAGAAAGGGCTCTGAGAGAGAGCAAGAAAAGGAAAGCTGCCAAGGGAAAGGAAAAGTTTGGAGAGCCTATTATGGCTATTAATGTTGATGATGAGATGATGGACCTAGTACATCATGAGGAGCAGCCGGCTCCAGTTGTGGTTGAGACACCCAAGCCCAAGAAGGCTAAGGCTTCTTCAAAGAAGTCAGCTTCTGTGTCTGCCACACCCTCAAGCACTGCTAAAAGGACCAGGTCCAAGGCTAATAAAGTGAAGGTTGTTGAAGAAGAAAGTGAATGGAGTAGAGGAGAAGAGGAAATCTCTGGTGAGCGATCTGACAAACTCACCATGTTTGGCAAGCGTACTATTCTTAAAGGAAAGCTGGTGAGAGATCTGGAAGAATCAGGAATGATCTTTTTGTTGAATGCACTGGATGTGCAGGGATGGAAGGACATGGTCCTTCACCTGGAAGGAAGGCTGGCAAGGAATGAACTGGTGGAGTTTATGGCCAATGCAAGTGTGAAGGATGGCAGGGTAACCTCCACAGTCAAGGGGATTCAGATCACATTTGATGCAAAGGAGCTGGGAGAGATTCTGAATATCCCTACTAAGGGCTATGATGATTACACTAGGCAAAGATGACCTAGTCTCGATGGAATGGCCTCAGCTCTCAACATCACCAGATTCTTTTGTGAAAATGAGAAGGAACTTGAGCCAAGGCCAGTGTAAAGTTAAATGAAGTCTCAGAACAAGATACTCTTCGAATTTGTGATCAAGTTTCTGCTACCGAGACAAGAGCGTAGGCACATCGCAAGTTAGATGGACTTAACACTTATGGAGTGCCTGTACAGGGGAAAGCAGATTAACTGGCCAGATTTCATCATCCAGCTCTTGGACAAAGTTGTAAATGGAACCAAAGCACACGCTATTCCTTATGGCTTTATTCTGACAGCCGTGCTTGCCCACTTTAAGGTTCATGGAAGAAAGCTGAGATGGCTACTGCTAAGGATTATTTTGGGAAGAACACTTTGCTGACATGTGATTATATTGTCAATGTTCCTGAGGATGAACCTGGTTTATCTAGGAAGCAGCCATTAAATAGCAAAGTCAGGTTATTGGTGCAGGAAGGAGAGATAAAGGATGTGGAGATCCTTCGATTGAATTCTCGCCTTCATGAGGTTGAAGCTGAGCAGGATGCACTCATATCTGAACTAGCCAAGGAGAAGGAGAAAAATGAA
Source organism: Nicotiana knightiana (assembly GCA_005239525.1). Taxonomy (NCBI): domain Eukaryota; kingdom Viridiplantae; phylum Streptophyta; class Magnoliopsida; order Solanales; family Solanaceae; genus Nicotiana; species Nicotiana knightiana. Next base: position 11,974 of record ML377436.1, on the reverse strand, counting down.
GGTGTTCTTCAACAAATTCTTTCTGTCCTTCAAGCCAAGACCCCAAACTCATCTGCCCCTTCCCAACCTTAGGAATTCCAGAGCTACTAAAAATCCCTCATTGCCTAGTTGTTTTGTTTCTGTTTCTATTTTTGTTATTTTTGCTTGTGGTAGTGACTGCTTTAGTTTTTTTTGTATGGTGCTTGAATTGCGTACTAATCAATTAATTCTGTTTTTTTTGTTATTGACTTATCTCAGTTTCTTAGATAACTTACATTTATTGGTTTCTTTTGATGATTAATCATGGTTGCACCTGCAGTTGCCTTAATGTCCATGAGTAATTGTTAACAATTCTGGTAAGTTTATCATTTTGCAACTTTTGATGATGCCAAAAGGGGGAAAATATATTGATTTTTCAAAATTTCAAAAGTTATGATATTTATAACCTAATGAATCTGGTCTTTCCGTGATAAATGCTTAAAACCATACAAAGTGTTTGAAGTTTATACAGGGTTGAGCACAGGGTTTGTCATCATCAAAAAGGGAGAATTTGTTGACCCAAGTCACTGCATGGTTTTGAAGATTGGAAAATACCTACCCAGTTGAACTAGGTCCACCAGGGCAAACATCTCGAACGAACCAATTGGCACAAGAACTGTACATGCATAGGAGATAAACGTGATCTCTGAATTATCTATGAACTAAGAGGTTGTCTCCTAATGCGAAAAGGTTGCAAATTGATAAGGGGTTAGAGTTCGAGTTCAGCAAGGACATAAATAAAGGAAGGATAAACACAAAATCTTCCACCAAGGAAGAGTTGCATTAGAACTAAACAAGAACATCTTAACTTCTGGCGTTATATAATTTAGAAGTATTCCTACTGAAGATTTATTCGCACAAAGACAGAATTGAAGCAAGAACTGAAAGAAAAATTTCCAGAGAAATTTTGCAAGCATAATCCTTGTGCGATACAAAGGTTACTGACCAGCTAGAAGAACCAGTTTCATCTGTTTGTCTTTCGAGTCTAGTTGGTTGTAGTAGGTGATTTAATGTTGTACCTTTCAGCTTTATTAGAAGCAATTGTAATAGGTACAAACTATTCAAGTTAGATTTAACTTGAAGCTTGTCTCAATTAGCTAGAGGCTAGTTTGCTACAAAAAGATTAGAGTTAGTCCTTAGGTTTACAAAAGATTTTATTTTGTAAATGTTGTTTGGCTCAGAGTTGTACTGAAGTGTTTGGGAAAAGCCTACTGAGGAGTAGTTCATGGTTTTTTCACCTTTTGAGCCAGGTGTTTTTCACGTAAAAGTCTATGTGTTTTTACTTTACTGCATTTATTATTCCGCACCAGTAGAAGTTGGAGCACCAAGAAGAACCAGGTTCTTCTATTGAGACAGCACTCGAAAAATTGAACACCACACAAATCACCCCCTCTTTTGTGGTATTGAAGTATAAAACATCAGCTCGTATCACTGCACCTCCTATTCAGAGTTACTACCGTGGTCATCTGCCCCGTTCGAGTCAATCTCAGTTTCTGCAGCCACAACACCTGGATGGATGTTTTGAGTGTGGTGTTTATGGGCATATTAGGAGGACCTGTCCGAGATTATTGGGCATCACACCACAACATCAGGGTTCTCGTGCCGTGGTCCCGGCATCAGTTGTGCACTGCCTATTCAGCTAGCCAAAGGCAGGGGTCAGGCAGCCAAATGTAGAGGCCAGACTGTTAGAGGTGGAGGTCAGGTCATTAGGTATGGAGGGCAACCAACTAGAGGTCATCCCGTGGACATAGTTCAGGGTAGTGGGGCCCATCCTCGATGTTATGCTTTTCTAGCCAGGCCTGAGGCTGATTCATATGACATGTTATCACATGTACTGTTTCAGTTTGCAGTAGAGATGCTTCAGTTCTATTTTATCCAGGTTTTACTTACTCGTATGTGTCATCCTAGTTTGCTTCATATTTGGTTGTGCCTCGTGATTCTTTGAGGGATCCTGTGTATGTGTCCACACCTGTGGGGGATGCTATTGTTGTAGACCGCGTTTATCGTTCATGTGTAGTCACCATTGGGAGTCTTGAGAATATTGTAGATCTTCTACTTCTTGATATGGTTGACTTTGATGTTATCTTGGGCATGAATTGACTGCCACCTTATCACGCTATATTGGACAACCACGCTAAGATGGTGACCTTAGGCTTGCCGGGGTTTCCTCGATTAGAGTGGAGGGGAGTCCTTGCCATTCTACCAGCAGGGTTATCTCTTATATGAAGGCTCGGCGTACGGTTGAGAAGAGGTGTCTAGCTTATTTGGCTTATGTTCAAGATTCTAGTGTGGAGGTTTCTTCCATGGATTCAGTACCAGTTGTTTGTGATTTTCCATAGGTGTTTCATGCAGACCAATCGGGGATTCCACCCGACAGGGATATTGATTTGGCTCCGGGCGCTCAGCCCATTTCCATTCTACCATACTATATGGCCCCACTAGAGTTGAAATAATTGAAGGAACAGTTGCAAGATTTGCTTGATAAGGGCTTCTCGCCCTGGGATGCACCTGTGTTGTTCGTGAAGAAGAAGGATGGATCGATGAGGATGTGCATAGATTATCAGCAATTGAACAAAGTCACCAGCAAGAACAAGTATCCATTGCCGAGGATTGATGACTTATTTGATCAGCTTCAGGGTGCCAAGGTGTTTTCAAAGATTGATTTGAGATCTGGCTAACATCAGTTGCGTATTAGGGCATCCGATGTTCGTAAGATATCTTTCGGACTCGGTGTGAGCATTATGAATTTCTAGTGATGTCCTTTGGGTTGATAAATGCCCTAGCAGCATTCATGGATTTTATAAACCGAGTGTTCGAGACTTATTTGGACTCCTTCGTGATTGTTTTTATTGATGATATCTTGATCTACTCCCGCATTCGAGAAGAGCATGAGCAATATCTTAGGATTGTACTTCAAACTCTGAGGGCCAGCCAACTATATGCTATGTTTTCAAAGTGCGAGTTTTGTTTGGATTCAGTCATTTTCTTGGGGCACGTTGTATCAGCAGAGGGCATTCAGGTAGATCCTAAGAAGTTTGAGGGAGTTCAGAACTGGCCTAGACCCACTTCAGCCTCGGAAGTCAGGAGTTTCTTGGGTTTGGCGGGCTATTACCGTTGATTTATGGAGGGGTTTTCATATATAGCAGCCCTATTGACCAGGTTGACCCAAAAGGGTGCCCCATTCAGATGTTCAGACGAATGTGGCGAGCTTTCAAAAGGTCAAGATTGCTTTGACTATAGCGCCGGTGTTGGTATTGCCCACAGGTTCAGGATCTTATACAGTATATTATGATGTGTCCTATGTTGGGCTCGCTGTGGTATTCATGCAGGTGGGCAGGGTGATTGCATATGCGTCACGGCAGTTGAAGGTTCACGAGAAGAATTACCATGTCCATGACTTAGAGTTGGCAACCATTGTTCATGCGCTGAAGATTTGGAGGCACTATGTTTACGACGTGTCATGTGAGGTTTTCACGGATCATCGCAGCCTTCAGTATTTGTTCAAGCAAAAGGATCTCAATTTGAGGCAGATAAGGTGGTTGGAGATATTGAAAGACTATGATGTCACCATCCTATATCATCCTGGGAAGGCCAATGTGGTGGCCAGCACCTTGAGTAGAAAGACAACGAGTATGGGCAACCTTGCATTCATTCCAATCGGTGAGAGGCCGCTTGCATCAGATATTCATAATTTAGCCAATCAATTTATGAGGTTGGATATTTCATAGCCTGGTCGTGTTCTAGCTTGTACAGTCGCTCGATCTTCTTTGTTTGAGCACCATCAGAGATCGGCAGTACGACGACCCTTATTTATTTTTCCTTAGGGACACAGTGCGGCACGGTGGTTCCAAGCAGGTTACTGTTGGAGATGACGGAGTCTTGAGGATGCATGGTTGTGTTTATGTTCCTAATATGGATGGAATTTGTGAGTTGGTTCTTGAGGAGGCCCACAGTTCCCGATATTCTATTTATCCGGTACTGACAAGGTATATGAGGACTTGTGACATCATTATTAGTAGAGGAGGATGAAGAAAGATATATTTTCTTATGTAGCTCGGTGTCTAAATTTCCAACAAGTAAAGTACGAGCATCAGAACCTGGTGGTTTTCTTAAGAAGATAGAGATTCCTGAGTGGAAGTGGGAGCATATCACTATGGATTTAGTTGTTGGACTCCCACAAACTCAGAGGAAGTTCGATGTAGTTTGGGTCATTGTGGACAGGCTGACCAAGTTAGCTCATTTCATTCTGGTGTCAATTACCTATTTTTCATAGCGATTAGCTGAGATCTACATCTGCGAGATTGTCTGTCTTCACGGTGTGCCCGTGTCTATCATTTCTGATTGAGGTATGCAGTTCACCTCGCTTTTCTGGATGGCAATACAACATGAGATGGTCACGGGGGTTGAGTTGAGCACAATGTTTCATCCTCAGACAGACGGACAACTCGATCGCACTATTCAAATATTGGAGGATATGCACCGCGCATGTGTTATAGACTTCGGAGAATCGTGGGATCAATGTTTTCCCCTTGCAAAGTCCTCCTACAACAACAGCTACCAGTCAAGCATTCACAAGACTCCCTATGAGACATTATACGGTAGACGGTGTTGGTCGCTAGTTGGGTGGTTCGATTCGGGGGAGGCTCGGTTTTTGGGTACAGATCTGGTACATGATGCCTTGGATAAGGTCAATATTATTCAGGATCGACTTCGCACAGCTCAGTCCAGGCAGAAGAGTTATGCCGACTGTAGAGTTCGTAATGTTGCATTCATGGTCGGGGAGAGAGTGTTGCTCCAGGTATCACCCATGAAAGGTGTAATGAGGTTCAAAAATAAGGGCAAGTTGATCCCTAGATATATCGGGCCTTTTGAGATTCTGGAGAGAGTGGGAGAGGTGGCTTACAGGCTTGTGTTGCCACCAGGGTTATCAACAGTTCATCCGATGTTCCATGTGTCCATGCTTCGGAAGTATCATGGCAATCCGTCCCATGTGTTAGATTTCAGCTTTATCCAGTTGGACAAGGATTTGACTTACGAGGAGGAGTCGGTGGCTATTTATCCCCGCAGGTTCATTAGTTGAGGTCAAAGAGTTATCCTTTGGTTCGAGTGCAGTGGAGAGCTCAGCCCGCCGAGGCAGCTACTTGGGAGTCCAAATTGGACGTGCGGAGTAGATATCCCCACCTTTTCACCAGTTTAGGTACTTTTATATGTCCCTTCGAGGAGGAACGACTGTTTTAGAGGTGGAGAATGTGATGACGCAATAGGTCATCTTATGTTTTAAATCCTAATTATATGATCCAAAGCCTTAAATATCTTGTTTTACCTTTCCTTGATTTGCGTGTTCATTTCGTGCACCTTTTCAGAAAGCTTTTATGTTAAAATCTGAGAAAATATGAAATTTTACCTTAAAATTTATTTGAATTGACTTTAGTCAACGTTTTGAGCAAACAGACACAGAATCGTGTTTTGACAGTTCCGGTGGATTGTATCGTGATTTGGGACTTGGGCGTACGCCCGGAATCGAATTTAGAAGTCCATAACCGGAGTTATCGCATTTTGTAGAAATTTGAAAGTGTAAGTCTTAATGAACTTGAAATGTTTGACCGATGTTTGACTTTTGTATATCGGGCCTGCATTTTGGTTCGGAGCTCTATATAGATCCAAATTTGTTGAGAAACGGAGTTGGTTTGACGTTATTCAGACGTCCAGTTGTGAAAATAGAAATTTCAAATTGTTCTTAAAAATTTCATTTGATTTGGTGTTCAATTCATAGTTCTAGGTTTTATTTTGGCGATTTGATTGCGCGAACAAGTTCGTATGATATTTTTGGACTTGTGTGCATAGTTGGTTTAGAGCCCCGAGAACTCGGATGAGTTTCAGGTAGGCTACAGAATGAATTTTGACTTAGAACTCAGCTGGTGTCTGCAATTTCTAGTAATTGGCCTCCGATCTCGCAAATATCAGTGTTCGCATCTGTAATCATTTCCAATTTCTGATAGGATCGCATTTGCGAGCCATTTCTTCGCATTTGCAAAGAGTACCTGAGTCAGCATAAGTTCTCATTTGCAATCATGAGGCCGCATTTGCGGGAAGGCCAGAGTTCACATTTGATAACAAAGTATCGCATTTGCGAAGGGGGTCAGGTGGAGGCAGTTATTGCAAATGCGATCAAAGGGTCGCATTTGCGGTAAGTCAGTGTTCACATTTGCAAACTTTTCATCGCAAATGCGATGATTGCAGAAGTGTGAGAGTCTTTGCAAATGCGATGGATTTCTCGAATTTGTGGGGTTTGCATTTGCGAACCCCATATCGCAAATGCGACATCTGCAGCTGATCAAAACTTGACTTAGACGGAATTTCTAGTTCATTCTTCAAATTTTCAAAACCTAGAACCCTAGAGGCGATTTTTCCAAGAATCTTTTTTCCCCAAATCATTGGTAAGTGATTCTAACCTATTTCCTTTCAATCTTTCATTCCATTTCACAAGGTTTTAATCTAAAATCTAGTGTTTTCATGATGGAATTGGGGTATTTGGTAGAAATTAGGGATTTGGTAAATTGGGGGTTTAGACCTTAAATTGAAGTCGGATTCCAAAATATTACATAACCGGGCTTGGGGGTGAATGGGTAATCAGGTTTTGGTACGAACTTTGAGATTGGACCAAGCGGGCCCGAGGGTTGACTTTTTTTAAAATGGCATAAGTTGAATTCTTGCAATCGTGGGTAGTTCCTAAGGCTTAATTTGAATTGTTTGGTTGGTAATTTGCTAGATTCTATTGGTTCGGGGGCTTGTTTGAGAGGCAAAGTTGTGATTGAGCAGTGAGTGGTCTTTGGAGTGTGGTAAGTGTTGTGTCTAACCTTGACTTGAGGGAATTAGGAACCCTCAGACTATTTGCTATGTGAATTTAATGTGAGCGGCGTATATGTGAGGTGACGAGTGCTTATGCGCCGCCGAATTATCTGTTTTCCCTGTTTCCCCGTTCTTCTTAAACTATCTCTTTCCTTGTCTTAGTTGTTATATGATCTAAATGTGTTCACATGCCTAATTGCTACCTAATAGTCATTGGTTTCCATTATTCATGATATTAGTTCTTTTCATAGTTTCATGATCTCCTACTATTTGCTCAAGTTGGTTTATTTGTACCTTCTAGTTGTAAATTCTGGATTGATCTCGTTATATAGTATTACTTATGCAGATTATCATGTTGTACAAGGTTCCCTATTTGTTTCAGTTTGCTGCTTAGGAATTATAAAGGGTTTTCGGTGTTTTGAATTGTGAGTTTTACTGTGCATATTGAGTACTTGATATTGATACGGTGAGGCCAGGTTGCACGCCGCAACAGGTGAAATAGGGTGGTATATTGAGGTGGAATAAGGGTGAATCTACATTGTACGGTGGGAACGGGTTGCACGCCGTAACAGGTGTAATAAGGGTGGATTGTTTTGGTGGAATAAGGGTGAATCTACATTGTACGGTGGGAACGGGTTGCACGCCGTAACAGGTGTAATAAGGGTGGATTGTTTTGGTGGAATAAGGGTGAATCTACATTGTACGGTGGGAACGGGTTGCACGCCGTAACAGGTGTAATAAGGGTGGATTGTTTTGGTGGAATAAGGGTGAATCTACATTGTACGGTGGGAACGGGTTGCACGCCGTAACAGGTGTAATAAGGGTGGATTGTTTTGGTGGAATAAGGGTGAATCTACATTGTACGGTGGGAACGGGTTGCACGCCGTAACAGGTGTAATAAGGGTGGATTGTTTTGGTGGAATAAGGGTGAATCTACATTGTACGGTGGGAACGGGTTGCACGCCGTAACAGGTGTAATAAGGGTGGATTGTTTTGGTGGAATAAGGGTGAATCTACATTGTACGGTGGGAACGGGTTGCACGCCGTAACAGGTGTAATAAGGGTGGATTGTTTTGGTGGAATAAGGGTGAATCTACATTGTACGGTGGGAACGGGTTGCACGCCGTAACAGGTGTAATAAGGGTGGATTGTTTTGGTGGAATAAGGGTGAATCTACATTGTACGGTGGGAACGGGTTGCACGCCGTAACAGGTGTAATAAGGGTGGATTGTTTTGGTGGAATAAGGGTGAATCTACATTGTACGGTGGGAACGGGTTGCACGCCGTAACAGGTGTAATAAGGGTGGATTGTTTTGGTGGAATAAGGGTGAATCTACATTGTACGGTGGGAACGGGTTGCACGCCGTAACAGGTGTAATAAGGGTGGATTGTTTTGGTGGAATAAGGGTGAATCTACATTGTACGGTGGGAACGGGTTGCACGCCGTAACAGGTGTAATAAGGGTGGATTGTTTTGGTGGAATAAGGGTGAACTATGATTATGATATTGTGATATGGTGGGATCATGTTGCGCACCGCAAATATATATATATATATATATATATATATATATATATCCATTGTTGTTAATATTGTTATGAGGAAATTAGGGAGGATTATGTGACGTATGGTGGGATTAGGTTGCGCGTCGTAACAACCTGTGTGTTTATATTGCGCTGAGCTGTGATAATTTTCCGATATCTCCTTTTTGCACTTAAGGATTGGTAAATTCTAAATGCACTGACTAGCTCCTGAAACAATAGCTATTACTTTCAATTGACTGCTTTACTTCGTTCGATATTTCCTTTTTCTGTCTTTGTTATTTATATTGCATACTTGTTGTAGTGTGAGTGACCTGCCTAGCCTCGTCACTACTTCATCGAGGTTAGACTCGGCACTTATAGAGTACATGGGGTCGGTTGTACTCATACTACACTCTGTACTTTTTGTGCAGATTTTGGTGTCGGCCCGAGCTGACCGTGACGTTAGCAGCTGGACTTGTTCGACAGGAGACCCAAGGTAGATCTGCTGGCGTCTGCAGAACCAGGAGTCTCTTCCTATTCATATTACTTTAATGTTTCTTTCTTTCAAAACAGTGTATTTCCCTTCAGACCTTGTATGTAGTAATTATCGTGGCTCTTGAATTGTGACTCCAGATCCTAAATGTAGCAGATGGCATTTATATTATTCTGCACTTGTTTTATTTCGTTTTAGCTTATTTGACCTTGTTTACTAAAATGTATAAAAATTGGCTTAATAATCCTCTAACATTGGCTTGCCTAGCAAGTGAAATGTTAGGCGTCGTCACGGTCCCCATGGTGGGAATTTCGGGTCGTGACATAAACTAATACTTATCTTCAATATATTAGAAGTTCTCTTTCAACATGTTGTGTAAGTTTCTTATTTTTTTATCTAATGAGATTTTTATCTGAGTGAACAACATTAATGATATATTTTAGACACTAAATTGTATTAGTAAGATCTTAAATTAGAGGAATGTTTTGTTCTATTTACAGGTTAAATATCAGTTTTTTATTGTTTCGATCTTTTTTACATTAGAGGTCAAATAAAGAGTTGAGCTCGAGTCACTCTAAGATAACAATTATGATAATATTCTTGTTGGCCACTCTTATGTATAAGAAAGAATCCAGACTAATATTTGATTTATGGTATTTAATCATATTTTTATTTTATTAGCTTTAAATATAAATCTTACAATAAAACCTAGGTATGTGATGACCATCTTGTGTTTTAAAACTCGATTCCGCGCTTTTTAGCATTAAAATCTTATTTTTACCTTCCTCGATTTGCGTGCGCAGTTTATGTGTGTTTCCAGAAAGCTTTTATGTTGAAAATTGATAAAATAATAATTTTTGGCCTTAAAAGTTGATTTTAGTTGACTTCGGTCAACGTTTTGGGTAAACGGACCCGGACCCGTGTTTTGACGGTCCCGGTGGGTTCGTAGTGAAATATGGTACCTTGACGTATTCCCAGAATTGAATTCCGAGGTCCCTAGCTCGAGATATGAATTTTTGTTAAAAATTGAAAGACTGAAAATATAATGATTTTAACAATTTGGTTAATGTTTGATCTCATTGGTACTGGGCCCGTATTTTGGTTTCGGAGCCCGGTGCAGGTCCAAAATAATATTTATACCTTATTTGTGAAAATTGGTGAGAAATGAAACTGTTTTGACGTGATTCGGATGTCCAGTTGTGAAAATAGGAATTTCAAAGTGTTCTTGAGTTTTTCATGTGATTTGATTCTAAATTCGTAGTTCTAGGTGTTATTTTGGCGATTTGATCGCTGATGCGAGGCTAGAATGCATAGTAAAACATGGAATATACCTTACATTTGAGGTGCTTCAATGATAAAAATACACTTGTTATGTGCTTAATAGAAGTTATTTTATGTGTAGGTGAATTGGAGATGGAAACGGAGCTAAAGGGATGCAAATACGTCGAAAAATACGCAAAAGGAGACACTCGGGCGGTAGCCGGGCGACAGAGCCCTACAGCCTGACCCTACCTGGCATAGCCAGGCCTTAGGGCTGAAACGCCAGCCCTACCCTGGCGTTAGCCAAGTGTTAGGGCTGAAACGCCAGCCCTAGCCTGGCGTTAGCCAGGCCTTAGGGTCCAAACGCCCAGGGTTCCCAGTTTCGGCCAAATCCGAGTTTTGATGAGTTAAGTGTTTCCCGGTTGAAATATAAGTCTCCTACATGGTTAGGGTTCTCCCTAAACATATAAATAGACACAAAACAACACAACTTAAGAAGACGGAGGAGATTCGGAAGGATTTCGAAGGATTCAACAAGAAAACTCCATAGAAGTGACAAACATTGATTTCTACATCTTGTATTCATTACTTTATATTCAATTATGCACTTTATATTAGTTTGGATTCTTATAAACATGAGTAGCTAATTTCTTTAGTCTAGGGTTTTGGTAGAACCCGTTGGGGATGAATTCATTGTGATATTAATATATTTTGGTTGATTAATCTCTTTTTGTTCAACTACGTTCTTATTGTAGTTGATTGAAAGGGCCCTTGATTAACTATTCCTATTTATTATGTATCTACTTGAGAGAGAGTGCATATTTAGGTAGTTGCTTGAACAACACCACTCTCGGAGTATTGATGAAAGTCATAACCGAGGGTTTAGAGGTTAGATTAGAGATAACGATACCTCGGGTGCAATCTAAAGTGAACTGTACTGCGATCTAGATAGCGTAACTTGAGAGAGTTCCTTTAGTAAATTATCATAATTACTTGAGAGAGATTTATGATAGTTAGAGCGTTCATGATTGACAGAGATAGCCAATTAAACTATAAGAAATATCCAAGGAAGAATTCACCAACGGGGGAAACCATAACCTTAGACTCTTTATTATCATTGTTACATTAAATTTTTAGTTAATTGATAGTTTATTATTATTGATTGTATAATTAGTTAAACATCACCAAATTGATATTCAAAGTCTTGAGAAACTTGATTTAGCAACAGTTTAGTATTTTATAGACTCAATTGATACGTAAATTCCCTGTGGGATCGACTCTGGGCGTAATACCCCGGATTATATTTGCAACGCCCGCTTAGTCTTATACAAGACATAGTTGAGCGTGATCAAATTTTGGCGCCGTTGCCGGGGAATTAATGGTATTATCAATTGAGTTGAAAGAAATACAATAATTCTGAAACATAGTCAATTTTCTTTAAATTTTCGTTTTCACATTGAAAGTTTAACGTTTGCTAAGTGTTGCAGGTGTATGCCTAGAAACTCATTGAGGACTGGTGAAGTAATTGAAGCCCTATTAGACTCTGAGAAAGTTTTCGGGGCCATAAACCGAACCAACCAGAAAAGCAAACATCAACCACAAATTGAACAAATTGAAACTGATATGGAAGATCCACACAACCGTAATAATCATGGGGATGACGTGGTAGACCCAGTCGCTCAAATAGGGGCAGAGGCTCCTTTATATGACTGGGCACAACCCACAGTTGAGAATTTGGCCACGGCGATACTGGTTCCTCAAACACAGGCCGAGTCCTTTCAGATTACAAATAATATGCTGCACTTATTGCAGAACAAAGGGATATTCTCAGG
>ML377435.1:0-52775 GCA_005239525.1 Nicotiana knightiana | reverse complement strand
GCTGGTTGTTGTCGTTGGGGTTTGACATAATTCAGAGGATATCACTTGAAAAGTAAACAAAGACTATCAGATTCCCGGTAACGGAACCAATTTGTTTAGCCAAAGAATTAGACCCTTTGACTCAAGATTATTTTTAAGATGAATACGGGTTACTGATAATCAAGATAAATGGAGAAAAATGAATAATATACAATATTGCAGAAAAATAGAAGATCGAAGTTGATTGTATTTGAGAACCAGATGCCTTTACAAGCTGTATTCCCCTCCCTTATATAGGAGATTCTTATAACGTACGACTCTTGTTATGGTTCCTCATTGATGACTAATTATGACATTAATGAGGCGTTACAAAGGATAACGGTAATTGGATTCGGTTACATAACGTTCAAGTAATCAATTGTGGGTCCTTGAATATGCCCGTAGGTTTGTCTAGATTCATTCTGACCGTGCCTCTCTCCCGCTTTGATCAAGTTAAGTTTCTACTGGCTGATAAGTTCGTGGGTTTACTGAACCGTGCCTCTTTCTACCGTACCTCTTCAAAGAATCACATCCAGCTATCAAGTTTTCCTATGTCCACGTATCTGGCTGAGTTGTCAAAAGTTGGCTTACGTATGAAATTCTTTTTTACCAATACATGTAGCACCCTCCGCTGGAGCAGGAATAGGAATATCCTGGCCTGGGATGGAAGAGTCAGGCAGATTCAGGGTGGGGGAATCATTCTCACCTGCATCATCAGATAAAGAATTCACGGCCACTTCTGGGGTGGCATTGGCCTCTGGGCCGAGTCGGGCTCTCTTCTTGGGTGCCATTTACTTCAAATTGGAACAATGCACGAGTTTGAGTTAGACAACCTCTTTCACCACATCGCACGATATAGAGTAGAAAATAAAGGGTACTTTCCTAAATGTCCATGCAGCCCCCTAATTATACATGCGGTCGACAACACACCAATAAGAAGGTCTCTACTAGACACGGCTCCGAGACATCCTAGGACACTTTTTTTAAAACAAGAGGCTCTGATACCAAGTTTGTCATGCCCCAAAACCGAGGGACGAGACCGGAGCCCAACCGGATGATCCCAATCAAGCGGACCTGGATTGCCTTTCCTGCCCAACACGTTACCCTATTTTTACAATATACACTATTCCGTATAAATTAGAAATTTAGAGTTTAAACATGAATTTACTACTTGAGTTCATTTCATCCTTTATCATTTCAGCATTTGATAATCAAAAAACATACAATAATGCCGATTCGGACCCCGATTACTAGTAAACACATTTACTGCACAAAATACATATATGTACAACCCACATCCAGCTATCAAGTTTTCCTATGTCCACGTATCTGGCTGAGTTGTCAAAAGTTGGCTTACGTATGAAATTCTTTTTTACCAATACATGTAGCACCCCCTGCTGGAGCAGGAATAGGAATATCCTTGCCTGGGATGGAAGAGTCAGGCAGATTCAAGGTCGGGGAATCATTCTCACCCGCACCATCAGATAAAGAATTCACGGCCACTCCTGGGGTGGCATTGGCCTCTGGGTCGAGTCGGGATCTCTTCTTGGGTGCCATTTACTTAAAATTGGAATAATGCACGAGTTAGAGATAGAAAACCTCACCTTTGACAAAATCGCACGATATAGAATAGCAAATAAAGGGTACTTCCCTAAATGTCCATGCAGCCCCCTAATTATAGATGCGGTCGACAACACACCTATAAGAAGGACTCTACTAGACACGGCTCCAAGACATCCTAGGACACTTTTTTTAAAACCTGAGGCTCTGATACCAAGTTTGCCATGCCCCAAAACCGAGGGAGGAGACCAGAGCCCAACCGGATGATCCCGGTCAAGAAGACCTGGATTGCCTTTCCTGCCCAACGCGTTACCTTGTGTTTACAATATAAATTATTCCACAAGAATTAGCAATTTAGAGTTTAAACATGAATCTACTACTTGAGTTCATTTCATCCTTTATCATTTCAGCATTTGATAATCAAAAAACATACAATAATTCTGATTCGGACCCCGATTACTAGTAAACACATTTACTGCCCAAAATACATATATGTACAACCCACATCATGTCTACGGATCCTCTAAGAGTACTAAGGGTTTACACAATACTTTCCGGCTAATCGATCCCCAAATCGATCTCTCTATCTGGTATCTGGCAATACATCAATCCCCAAATCGATCTCTCTATCTAGTGGAATCCCAGGAAGCTCGTCCAGAAATACTCCAAGAAATTCATTCGCAACAGGCACAGATTACGGAGCAGGCAGCACCTTTTCTGATCATCTTTGAGGCTTTAAGGTAGAAACTAAGCCTACCTCAACATTATCCCCTTCCACTCGATAACTGATTCATTAGGAAACTCAAGCCTCATAATTCTGGTTCGGCGGTCGAGTTTAGCAAAGCACGAATAGAGCCAATCCATCCCCATAATTACATCAAAATCTACCATTTCTAACTCAATAAGATCGGCCGTGGTATCCCGACCATGCACCGTGACAACACAATTCCTATAGACTCGCACGGCCGTAATAGAATCACCAACCGGAGTCGACACAGAGAATGACTCGTGAAGTTGTTCGGGTTCTATTCCAAAACTTGAAGCAATAAATGGAGTAACATATGACAACGAAGACCCGAGATCAATAATAGCATAAACATCATGTGACTGAATAGTCAGAATACCTGTGACAACATCTGGGGAAGCCTCCGCACTCTGGTGACCACTCAAAGCATAGAACTGACTGGGTCCCCCTCGACCCCATACTCCACCCCTAGATGTACCGCGCCCTGCTGGAGCTGGAGGGCGTGATGAAGATGTAGCGGCTGAAGAGCTGGATAGCTGAGCAGTAACCCTACCCGCGCCCTGACTGGGTGCGCGGCAGTCTCACTGGATATGGCCTCTCTCTCCGCATCTATAGCATACTGGTATGTCCAAGTAACAGGGCTCAGAATGAGACCTCCCACACTTAGGACATGGGACTCTCCGCTGCTGCTGGAACCTCCCACCTGAACGACCCGACTGATGGAACATTCTACTATCTGAACCTGGTCCAAAGCAACCCCCTGCTGATAACTGTGTCCTGATGACAGGGCACTGGCGGAGGACTGAGCATAGGACTGGGATGGCCCTGATGACCCTCTCCCAAGGGCTGATCTCCCACCTGCAACTGAACTCCCAGGGTTGCCCGCTGACCGGGCCCTACTACCACTCTCTCTCTCCAACCTTATCTTCAACTTCCGAGCCTCTGTGGCCTGGGAGAATCCCACGATCTTCCCATAATTCATATCCGAATGCAAGGCAGTTGTAGCAGCTTCATTAACAACCAAGGGACCAAGGCCCTGAACAAAACGTCGAACTCTAGCCTCCATAGTTGTTATCATATGGATGGTATATTTGGACAGGCGCACGAACTCCATGTGGTACTCCCACACACTCATGTTGCCCTGCTTAAGGACCTCAAACTCCGCAGCACGCGCTGCCATAGTCTCGACAGGCAAGAAATGATCCATGAAGGTATCAACAAACTCATCCCATTTCGCCGGAGGGCTCCCCTCCCCACGGGACCCCTCCCACATCTCAAACCACGAATATGCTGCTCTATTTAACCGATAGGAAGCCAACTCAACCCCCTCTGTCTTTGTAGCCTTCATAACCCGGAGAGTCTTGTACAGTTCATCTATAAAATCCTGAGGATATGCCTCTGGGTCGGTGCCTATGAAATCTGGAGGGGCTAACCGCAGAAACTGGTTGACCTTGGAACCTGAAAAATCCCCTTGCTCGCTAGAGGATGCAGGGGCAACACTTGATCTTTGGGCCTGGGAGGCCACTAGCTTGGTCAACATCTGAATAGCTCCCCTGAGGTCCCCATCAGAAATACCGGGACCGGAAGCTGGGACTGAGGAAGGATCAGGAACATCAGCGGGAGGGACTGTAGCACCCTCCGCTGGATCAGGAATAGGAATATCCTGGCCTGGGATGGAAGAGTCAGGCAGATTCAGGGTCGGGGAATCATTCTCACCTGCATCATCAGATAAAGAATTCACGGCCACTCCTGGGGTGGCATTGGCCTCTGGGCCGAGTCGGGCTCTCTTCTTGGGTGCCATTTAATTAAAATTGGAACAATGCACGAGTTTGAGTTAGACAACCTCACCTTTCACCACATCGCACGATATAGAGTAGAAAATAAAGGGTACTTTCCTAAATGTCCATGCAGCCCCCTAATTATACATGCGGTCGACAACACACCAATAAGAAGGGCTCTACTAGACACGGCTCCGAGACATCCTAGGACACTTTTTTTAAAACATGAGGCTCTGATACCAAGTTTGTCATGCCCCAAAACCGAGGGACGAGACCGGCGCCCAACCGGATGATCCCAGTCAAGCTGACCTGGATTGCCTTTCCTGCCCAACACGTTACCCTATTTTTACAATATACATTATTCCGCATAAATTAGAAATTTAGAGTTTAAACATGAATTTACTACTTGAGTTCATTTCATCCTTTATCATTTCAGCATTTGATAATCAAAAAACATACAATAATGCCGATTCGGACCCCGATTACTAGTAAACACATTTACTGCACAAAATACATATATGGACAACCCACATCATGTCTACGGAGCCTCTAAGAGTACTAAGGGTTTACACAATACTTTCTGGCAACAAGGCCCTGGCTATACCTTAAAAGACATAACAAATATACAAAAGAGATGATATAGACTACGCACGACCCCGAGAGGAAGTGGGGCTCACCGGATCTGCTGAAAGTATGAAGGGGAAACACCACTATCGGCGGTCTGAGCTACCTACTGTGGAACCTCCTACATCCATATAAAAGATGTAGTGCCCCCGGCAAAAGGGACGTTAGTACTGTTGAATAGTACTAGTATGTATGAACAAAGTTTACTCTAAGTAGAGTCAAACAGTACACAATTGGAAGAAAGTCAAGGCAACCACACAAGTACCACACAGATATACAGATAGTTACAAATGAAGATTTCCACCGTTACTCATTTCAATTATTCATCTGTTGCGACGCGCAACCCAATCCCACCATACATTCACATTTCACCCTTATTACTTCGTGTTGCGGCGCGCAACCCGATCCTACCGTATATTCACATTTCATAGAAACAATAACCAACAATTATACCACAGGGATCTTCATCATCAAGAACATAAGTTCATATCAACCAACAACTATATGAAGTCAAGGCACAATAATCCTTACCAAACAGTAATTCACATATGGTTTTGCCATCATTATTTAACTCAATTAAATCAATCCACAGTTTCTTTTCATCTTTTGCCACACTCGGCCCTTAGAAACTAGATACCTTCCCATATTAGAGTACGTTAACATTCTTTCATTTAGTAGCACATACTGCCATATTGACATATTCGAACATTTAACGAACCTTACACATGGTAGGATAAGCACAAAGAATCACCCTTCACAATCGCAATTAGCATGATAATTGACTAAGAAAATCAGAGACTGAAATCTTACACCTCGACACATCAGGACAATCAATTCACATATGCTCAAGCAGGAATTTCATATCGTGTGTTCGGACACCAACAAGGTGACTCTACAAAGATTAAATTTATCCATACATACCTTGAATCGTAATTCCCCTTTAATTTTCTACCACAATTCACCGAACCTTCTATCACCTTCAATCTAGTTCACAATGTGGATAATTAAAATTAGAATTAGGAATAATGATCATGTCTTGACTCACTTGAGCATTCTATCAAACACTAGGTGTTCCTTTAGATTAAATGGCCTCTTTTTAGTTAAGGATTACTCTAACCCATTTCCTTTTACTAGATTATGACTAGCTGGTTACATGCATGAAAGACTCCTACCTATCTTCATGAACTCACCTAACCATGTTTCATTTTAACAAAAATCTGGAAATTAAGGTTGATGGGGTGGAAGCTTACCTCTTGTAGTGAAGAAAATGGTGTCCTACTTGATCGATTCCAGGCCTGAGTAGTGATGGAGGAACAAATTTGATGAAGTTGGAACTCTCTCTCTCTCTCTAGAACCCACTCTCTCCTCTCTCTAATTTATCAGAAAATAGGCTTAAAATGAAAGGGGTAAGTGTTTTAATGAACTGGGGGTCGGGTATAAAATTAGAATTTTAACAGTCCCGAAACAGAAATGCGGTTCGCATTGCTGCTATGCGGTCCGCATTCCTGTCACATTATTGGCCCTCAAATGGGCCAAAAAGAAATGTAGACTAGCCAGGTATGCAACCACTATGCGGTCCACACACCTGTTATGCGATCTCATAGTGCGTCGTATAACTCCCTATGCAAAAATAAAGGTGCAAGAATGCGACAACTATGCGGCCCGCATTCGTGAAATGCGATCGCATTCTACGTTGCATAGTTGTCCTCAAAATGGACAGCAAACTGTCCAAGTATGCGACCACTATGCGGTCCGCATACCTGATCTGCAATCGCATAGTGGACCGCAAATCTGGAAAATTATATCTTGTAAGTCCCGGGGTACTTTTTACTCAAAAAGGGTCCATTTTAAGAATTTCTACTGTTATAACAACACGGGGACCTATTTGGGCATTATTTTTAGCCATGAAATTTTACGAGTCTTTACAGGCTACGTACGTACGAAGTGACGAGAGTCCGTGCGTAGCTACTAATTATGCTATAGTCCCGCTAGTCTAGCACCCATATCATGCTATACTTGAAATGATTGCGCCTCTCTTGTTAATTGGATAGTTTAAATAATATTTCAAAAATTGTAAAAGATTTTCAAAGGAATAAGTTTCACTTATTTGAGGTTGTGAATAGGACACTTGACTGTTATTGTAAAACTTGTGTTTCCTTAAATTATTTTCTATTGGTGGAGCGGGCCGAACGCCTCAGTAGTAGATAGATGCATCTATGGTTTGCATCGTTTGACCCTCGGTAGTGCACAGTTTAAATATTTTATGTTGGTTCGAGCCGTATGACCTCGGCATTATTTGTGCATGATAAACTCTTGGTACTTCTAAAAATTAATGTTGCTTCAATTTTTAATGATATAAATCGTTAAATGATGAAAGATAAATTTTTGGGATTTACTAATTGTGGAAAGGATACTTATCATCTCCTGTTATTGAGTTTTTGGTATATTTGTTGTAATCCATGCTTAGTTATAATCTTGACTTATTACCATTAGCCTTAGTAAGTGTCAAAATCGACCCCTCGTTACTAGTTCTTCGAGTTAGACTGGATACTTACTGGGTACATGTTGTTTTACGTACTCACGCTACACTTCTGCACTTAAATGTGCAGGATCTGAGGCAGGGGCATCTGGATATCCACCCGGCGCGCTTACTTGATCCTGGTTCGAGATTTCACGATGAGTTTCCCTTTCGAGCCGTTCAGCAGCATGTCGGAGTCTCTCTCTTTTGATTTGTTTCATTCTATTCTATTTCAGACAGTAGAGTAGACATCTTTTGTACATTCTACTAGTTGCCCACATACTTGTGACACTAGATCATGGCAAACATTAGTAGACTTGTGATTTTGGTTTTGTTCCTATGGTTATAAATACTTCCAGTCGCTTTAATTTATTAACTTAAATCTATTTCTCATTAAATCTTTTAAATTAAGGAAATTTATTACTTGGGAGACTCGTTAAAATGGGAAATCATTAGGTTGTTCACTGTTGGCTTGTCTAGCAATGGTGCTAGACGCCATCATGGCCTGATATGAAATTGGGTTGTGACACATCACCCGAAGGTCCAACAACATGTTTGAAACTCAAAGTTGTATTGCATCATAAACAATAATTGATCTCGGCCAAATCCACACCACAATTAAGTAGCGAGGCGGTCGATGCAATAATAAACCCAACAAAGGTCGGGATTGAATCCACAGGGAGTTAGAATATGAGATTAGGTCTATATCTAAGTTAATTGAAAGTTTTGGCTCAAATTACTCTTCCACAAAATTGATTGGTGTTCTACTTCTACTTTTACTCTATTGTTTGCAAGTATAAAACTAAGGGAAAATATTTTTGGTTTTAAGTTTTTCAAATGATAAAAGGGACTAGGGTCGTGACTTCTACCTAGTTGGTTATCTAATGGGTTGTAAACTCCAGGGCAAATTTGATTAGGCAGGGTCATAATACAGCAATCACACCCAGGTGATCACTCTATACCTCTCGGTAGTTTGAGTGATTTTTCCTAATTTGGATTTTTCAAGTCCAAATGCGTATTTGCACAATACCAGTTGATATTAGCTCAATTTGGGTATTACTATCTCTAGGTTCAACCCTTTAATTGGGGCTATCAATATTTTGAGTTCACCCAAATTCCTTGTCAGCCAAGTTTTCCTAGACTTAGTCCATCTTTCTCAAGTAGAGACTAATTCATTTAGACATGAATCAATTTGCAACCATTAATTCTTGAGTTCTAGCAAAAACTAGGCTAAATATCACTAACCCAATCACAAACAAGCCCTAAATTAAACACCCATCAAATACCCACACTAGGGTTGGGTCACAACCCTAGCAAAAATTTTAGCTACTCATAAAAAATATAGAAATTAAATAAAAAATAAAGATAGAATCCATAATATTTGATTATGGGATGAGAATCTAGTGTTTGGAGACAAATCTAGTACAAAATTACTAAAAGCAGTAAAAGAAAACGGAACAGGTGCTCTTCTAAAACATAACTTCACCTAAAAATGACAAAAAGTCCTATTTATACTAAGCTGAAATATCTGACAAAAATGCCCCTGCGGAGGTTGTGCTCACACATGGCTTGAACTGGGATATGTACTTTAATCAGCGGACCCCACAAAAGTGAGTGCGGCCACATCTTTGGATTCTGCGGCCGCACAAAAATCGTGCGAACCACATGTCTTCACTTTGTAGTCTCTGAATCTCTTTTTATACGGTCCTCGTAATATTGATTGCGGCCGCACACTGGCTTCTGCGGCCGCATAAAAATTCTGCAGTCCGCATAATAGTGAGTGCGACCGCACATTATTTGTGCGGTCCGCACAACTTTACTTGCTCAAACTTCAAAGTCTCTGAACCTCTCTTCTGCGGCTGCACTAGAATTATGCGGTCCGCACAATGTGAAGCTGAAGTTGACAGGGTTTCTTCATTGTTCGCAGCCGCACTAGAATTGTGCGGTTCGCACTCTAAGTATTTTCACCTTGTTTTTGTCCTTGTCCAACTTTGACTCCTTTTTTAGTTGATTTTCACTTTCTTGGCTCGTTTCCCAATATTCCTGCAATAAAGCTCATTGCATTAGTTCTTGGGATACCTTTAAGCATTTTCGAGCTAAAACTCAAGTAAAAGGGGGCAAATAAGAGGTCAAAATCCCTACTTATCAACTCCTCTAAACTTAAGTTTTTGCTTGTCCTCAAGAAATTAAGGAAATTCCCACCTCCATTAGAAAAAATTGGATATTTCAGATGCCCTAAGTTAAGTCAAAACACAAATCAATTGGGACCAACAATTACCCATACGCTCACGAATCATTAACAAGCCTATGATTTGAAAATTTTAAGCACAAATTTATCTAATGTGACACTTGAGCATCAAGGGTTGACTTTGATCATCAAGGAAGCTCGCACTTTCATGCAAGTCGTTGTGGATACCAAAATCCTCCTCCTACACTTTCCAGAAGCTCATCTCACTCAAGAATGAATAGTTCAAAATAATGACTCGAGGAAGATTCGCTCATCACTCTCAAAAGAATGTCACAAGCCCGGATCTAAGTACCATATGCTTGCCCCTCATATAGATCACCACTAATGTAAGCTTTCTCGGCTCGAAATCACGTCGGACTTTTTCGGTATGTAATGAAGGCTTTGGATTAAGGAAGGTAATATCGGATTGGAATCGGCTCATCTTTCCTTTAGCACTTCATATTCTCTTATTGGCCCATATAAAACTTAGCCAACTCTTTGAGTCATTTTATTTTCCCGTAGGGGGATTAGAGAGACTTGACATCACTCTTTCTTTGATGCTAATCACGATCTCCTTCTTTGCTTTTCCCTTGTTTCACACTTCTTCTTTCTTTTTGCATCTTTTCAACCCTCTCACATTATTCACTTTCTTTTTGTGTTTTTTTTCTTTGTTCTTCCTTTCTTTTTCTTTTCCCTTTTTCTCTTTTTCATTTCTTTTGTCTTTTTGTGCCTCGAAACCATCTTTAAACTCCTCGTCTCTCCCCCAAACTTATGTTCTTGCCATTTGAAACACATGAGTCCTAATGAAAAGTCGGGTGCCAAGAGGGAGTCATTATAAAATGGTTAAAGGCTTGTAATGTGGTTATTGAAAAGAAAGGCTATAGGATCAAAAGGTTTTACTAAGGATGATATCATTGGTAGGCCATGAAAATTTTCAAAACGGGTCAAGGAGAGCCTACAATCACTTCTCAAGCCAAGCTAACTTAGAATTTTGCCTAGAAACACATTCGGGGCAAGTTCTAGACCATTCGTACGGGTAGTTGGACTTGTAACAAAATACCTCACCTATCACACAAGCTGATTGTTAAAAGAGACAGAAGTCTAGGGCCCACAACAACCGCATTCAAGATAGAAAATCTCTACGGTTCATCTAAACCATCTAATGGTTGCCTAAGTCAACACAAGATTCACCAGGTCACTAACTAGAGCCATTTCCTTACAAAAACTTGTTTTTGACCATAAGAGCATAGTTAAGTGTGTTGGTACCAAGTGAAACATGTTTGACCCTTATATTCATTATTACTTGTTTTTACCTAAACATCAAAAACTGACTCAATCCCTTAAGAAGGTTGTCACGCCATCCATCGCTGGGAAGAGCCACCCGGTTCACACAAGACCCACCTTTGGAAAGAATTGTGGCATTAAGAAAACCAAAGACTTATTGTTCGTTAAAACATAAGAAGAAGTTAACAAATCAAAAAGAAGCTAATAAAGTAATTAAGAAGCTATACTATTAGGAAAGCAAAACAAAGAAGCAATGAAATGAACTACTAAAAGTAAGACAAATGAATATATACAAAGGGGGAAGATTATATACAAAATGAGGGATAGGGTAAAGATAAGAGAAAAAGGAAAAAAATTATTAAAGTTATTACATGCCCAAAAAGTGATAAAATGTTATAACAGTCATTTAAATCATCAAAATGACCACCCCCCCCCCCCAATGAAAAATAAGCATAGTCCACAATGCTTAACAAAAATAAGAATAGGGAAGGGTAGAGAGTTAAGAGAACTCCCTAAGTGGTCTCAGTCTAAATGGTATCTCCAGCACCCTCAATCTGCATAGCATCTCCAGTACCCTCAGTCTCCAAAGCACCCTCAGCATCCTCAGTCTCCTCAAGTTGAATCTCATCATCACCTGGCTGAGGGATAACCGGATTGTTGAGCATCTGGATCATCTCCTTAGCGGTGTGGGCAGTAGCCTCCGGCTCCTCAGACTGGCTTGTTGCTGCCTCAGATGCCTTTGGTGCTGCATGTGTTGCTGGGGTTGCTGTCTCTATGAGAAGTTCCAAAGGTATATTTCCGACCGATGTAATCTTGGAAACCTCCTGAATCAACTTCTCCACTGACTTCCTTGATGCCTCAGACTTCCTCATCTTCTGTTTATTTTCCCAACTCCTCAATAGCTATCCCATGTGCCACCAGAGTCTCCATAATAATCTTCTGGTTGTCCATAATCTTCTTCAAAGTCTCCTCCACTGATGGAGGTACCTGTGGGGCAGCTGGTGCAAAGGACTGTGTTGCAACAGCACTGGATATGTCACCCAGCTTTGAAGTAGCTGCCTGCATCCAGTTGTTGAGACTCGCCAAGGTTTGGGAGACTCGCAATGCAGTCTGTGGGTAAGTGCTAGAAGCTTGTACTGATAAAGGGGATGACGGCCTGGATAAAGAAGGAGGTGGCATGGCTGTTGTAGAAGGCATGGCAGTAACGGAGGGCCCAGCAGATGGCTCAGTAACTACTACCCTTGGCTCTTCAGACTGGCCAGTGGAAGTAGTTGCCTTACCCTTGAACTTTGGGTTGTCAGCATCATAAAGATGGTACCATGAGAAAGTCTTCTTGGCCTTAACTTTTTTATCAAACGGCCTTGTCTCCACCCTCTGATCATTGAAGTATTCAGTGAGGAAGTTGGGGTAGGGATATGATCTCTCCTCCTTTTGGACAGCTAAGGTAATGTTTAAGGACATCAAGGCTCTCACATTTATTAGATATCCAGCCATAATCGAAGCTACCAAGACTGCTCGGGGAAGGGACAGGTTGTTCTCATTCAAGCATGGGTCAATTTTGTTGCATACAAACGTCTGCCACCCTTTTGCATCAAAATTTAGGGTATCTCGGACTATGGGGACCCCTGTTGTGAACCACTGAGGTGGTGGTCCTCGAGCTGCTAGAATCTCTGCTAACCATGGCCTAGTATCCCTCCCAAAGCCAGTTTCTCCAAGTATTGTACTGCCTCCACTTCTTCAAATCCCACGTAAGAGTTCAAAGCATAGGAGTCGAACCGTATTTTTAGATTATGCACCTTTGTCACCTTGGTACCCTTTTTTATGTGAGCCACATTAGCATAGAATTCTTTGACTAAGCGCTCATTTGTGTCGAGGACACTCTAGGTGAACCATTTCCATCCCTTTCGCTCCTGGATCTGTTTGAGGACATTTGGATTGTGAATGTCCAACTCCTCCATCAAAAACTATCGTTCCAATGTGAGCGATCTCTGGGGCCGTTCTCTGAACTTGTTGAAGGCCGTCAGGCTGACAAATCTGTCCTCCCTCATCTCCCTCCTCTTTGTCCTCTCAAGGCCACCAACTCTAGTGTCACCCCCTCTCCTATCACCTGGTATATCATCATCATCATCAACATTGATTGGTGCAGGAGGAGGAGGAGGAGGTGAAGAGGAGGGCTCAGAACCCTTGCTTCTCATATCATATTCATCTGAAGAGTTGTCTGTAGGCTCATTACGCAGTTGATAGCGCCCTATGGTTTGTGGAGGATTAGATTGGGGTTCAGGCTGGACCTCCATGGATTGACCCTCGGATGCTTCTCCAGATGGAGCATATTCACTGGTGTTAGAGGATTCTGGATCTGGAGGTTTGTTGGCAGTAGCTTTCTTGCCTATGATTTTCTGAACGGAAAGAGGTAGGTTACTCTTTCCTCGGCCTCGACTCCGGGAGGGCTCACCCCTCCCTTTTGGTGAATCACCTCTCCCACGGGATCTAACTATTGTCTGCAACATATAACAATAGAAATCAGTAAGAATGAAAGCTCATAATGTATACAATTGCATGTTGAAAGGTTGCAGTGAATGACTCAAAAAGAGGTTGTGCGGACCGCACAAAAATGAGTGCGGCCGAAGATAGCCGAGTGCGGACCGCACAAAAGTGAGTGCCATTGCACAACTATAAGTGTGGACCGCACAAAAGTGAGTGTGGTCGCAAAACCACAAGTGCGGACCGCACAAAAGTGAGTGCAGCCGCACAACCCAAAGTTCAGACAGTGGGTTCTCTGATCATTCATCAGTGCGGACCGCACAATTTTGACTGCCGCCGCACAATCACGAGTGCGGACCACACAAAAAATGAGTGCGGCCGCACAACCCAAGTTCAGACTACTAGGCTTTCTGATCATTAAGCAATGCAGACCGCACAATTCCACTGTGGACCACATAAAAATGAGTGTGGTCCGCACAAATCAAGCATAAAGCTTTACCCTAACTCTTACTTGTGCGGACCACACAAAAGAATTTTGCGGCCGCACAATTTAAAAATTTAAGGCATTAACTTTGAAATCATGCTTTGTTTTCACAGATGGGCCAAGATATGAGAAATTAAGCATGACTAACTATTTACCCAAGCTCCCAATTAGCATTTTAGGCACTACCCACAAGATTCTAAACACAAAGACTGTTTAACTATTGATAATTTCAGGCACGAGACTAACCCTAGGCAAAAAGAACAAAACTAAAAACTAAAAAAAATGAAAAAAAAATTAACAAAAATCTAAGGATGTAATGAACATACCAGTAATGATGGATGCAGGTGTGAATCTACACGGACGAGATGCTTGAATTCTGAGAACTAATGGGGAGTGCACTATGCTTGCTTAGGGTTTTAGAAGTCAAGAGTAGGAAAAGTGTGAATAGTGCATATAGGTTATATTTATACCCTAGCTGAGTCAGTGCAAAACTTAACGGAGTGCGACCGCACAATTTTTGAGTGCGGTCTGCACTCTTTACCTGTTCCTTTGGAGAATTGCTGGGGTCCACACAAAAGTGAGTGCAGCTGCAGAATTGTGTGGACAGTAGAGTGATTGTGCGGTTCACATAATTCTGGTGCGGTCAGCACTTTTGTGATACTTAGCAAATTTTTATTTCATCGTCCCTGCTATGCACATCCCTTCCTGCATACACTACAAAACTTAGCTAGCACAAAACAAAGCCTGCCTAATCTAAAGAAGAAAATCAAGAGAAAGAAAAACACATGGGTTGCCTCCCAAGAAGCGCCTGATTTAACGTCGTGGCACGACGCATGTTACCTCAATCACTTGAAATGGAGGAACGGCCACAACGTGGCCATCATCAACCTTTCCAAGATAGTGCTTCACCCGGTGCCCATTGACTCTAAACACTTCACCATTCTTATTTTTCAGATCTAAAGCACCAAATGGTGTCACATGTACAACTTCAAATGGTCCACTCCACTTGGATTTCAGCTTTCCCAAAAACATCCGCAACCGAGACTTGAACAAAATCACAAGATCACCTTCTTTGAATTATTTCTTCCAGATATACTTGTGATGGAGGTACTTAATCTTGTCCTTATACAAGGACGAACTGGAATATGCATGGAACCGGAACTCATCAAGTTCATTCAATTGCTCCACCCTAAGATTTGCAGTTATATCCCACTCAAGGTTAAGCTTTTTCAACGTCCACATAACCTTATGCTCAAGTTCCACCGGAAGGTGACAAGCTTTCTCAAACACTAACTAATACGGAGACATACAAATTGGTATTTTGTAAGTTGTTCTATAAGCCCAAAAAGCATCGTCAAGTTTCTTCGACCAATCTGTCCAGTTGGCATTCACAGTCTTTGACAGAATACTCTTGATCTCCCGGTTGGAGACTTCAACCTGTCCACTTGCTTGAGGATGATAGGGGGTCGACACTTTGTGAGTGACACCATACTTGGAGAGTAACGTATCAAAACTTTGTTGCAAAAGTGTGATCCCACATCACTAATGATGGCCCTTGGAGTACCAACCCTTGTGAATATGTTCTTCTTCAAGAAAGCTACCACACTCCGAGCTTCTTTGTTGGGAAAATCCACAGCTTCAGCCCATTTTGGACATGTAATCCATAGCTACCAATATATAGGTGTTCCCAGATGAGCTCACAAACGGGCCCATAAAATCAATGCCCCACACATCAAAAATATCAATCTCTAGGATGGTGGTGAGGGGCATATCATTTTTCTTGGATATCCCACCGGCCCTTTGACATTCATCACAACGCTTAACGAGATCGCTTATGTCCTTGTAAAGGGTACACCAATAGAATCCATAGCTTACCACCTTTGTAGCAGTTATCGCTCCACCATGGTGACCACCATATGGCGAAGGGTGGAAAGCTTCAAGAATACCCAATTGTTCTTCTTATGGTACACATCTTCGGATAACACCATCAGTACAAATTTTGAAGAGATATGGCTCATCCCAATAGTAGTCTAGGCAGTCCTGTTTGAGCTTCTTCCTTTGGTTTGAAGAGAACTCATTTAGAATAATTCCACTGACAAGATAGTTGGCCACATCGGCAAACCATGGCATCCCCGTCATAGAAATGGAAAGGAGTTGTTTTTCCAGAAATGAATCATTGATCTCAAGGCCATCAGGTGGCCTCCCCTCCTCCTCCAATCGAGAAAAGTGGTCCGCCACTTGGTTTTCACTCTCCTTGCGGTCTTGGATCTCAAGATAAAATTCTTGTAAAAGAAGTACCCACCGCGTCAATCTTGCCTTAGATTCTTTCTTGCTCATCAAATAACAAAGTACCGCATGGTCGGTGTGAACAACCACCTTTGTACCCATTAGGTACGGGCTGAACTTATCCATAGAAAAGACAATGGATAAGAGTTATTTCTCGGTCACCGTATAGTTGACTTGGGCCTCATTCATGGTCTTACTAGCATAGTAGACCGGATGGAAGATTTTGTTAATTCGTAGCGCCAATACCTCTCCAACCGCCACATCGCTCGCATCACATAATAGGAGTGGTAGTCAACTTATACTTGAGTAGTTCAAATGCCTTCATACAATCTTCATTGAAAAGGAACTTGGCATCTTTCTCCAAGAGTTTGCATAAGTGGTTTACCACCTTAGAAAAGTCCTTGATGAATCGGCGGTAAAAAGTCGCATGACCTAGAAAGCTCCTCACTCCCTTTACAGAAGTAGGGGGAGGGAGTTTGTATATCACTTCAATTTTTTCTTTATCAACCTCAGTACCATTCTTGGAAATCTTGTGACCGAGGACAATGCCCTCCTCGACCATAAAGTGACATTTCTCCCAATTCAACACCAAGTTAGTTTCCTCACAACGTGCCAATACCTTATCCAAGTTATCCAAGCACTCTTCAAAAGAATTCCCATGACAGAAAAATCATCTATGGAAACCTCGATAATGTCCTCCACCATATCAGTGAAGATGTCCATCATACACCGTTGAAAAGTTGTTAGTGCATTGCATAGCTCGAATGACATCCGCGAGAATGCGAAAGTGCCATAGGGACAAGTGAAAGTGGTCTTCTTTTGATCTTCAAGAGCAATAAGAATCTAGTTATATCTGGAGTATCCATCAAGGAAACAATAATAAGCATGTCCGGCTAACCTATCCAACATTTGATCAAGAAATGGAAGCAGAAAATAGTCTTTCCGAGTAACTTTGTTGAGCTTCCTACAATCCATGCACACTCTCCAGCCGATGACAGTTCTTGTGGGAATCAATTCAGTTTTATCATTTGTTATCACAGTCATGCCCCCTTTCTTTGGGACATCTTGCACCGGCGAGGTCCACGAACTATCAAAAATGGGGTAAACAACCTCGGCATCCAACCACTTGATGATCTCTTTCTTCACTACCTCTTACATGGCCTCATTCAATCGTCTTTGATGTTCCACGGAGGGTTTGGCCTCCTCCTCCAAAATGATTTTGTGCATGCAAAAGGTGGTTCTTATACCCCGAATATCCGCCAATGTCCAACCTATAGCTTTCTTCCTCCTTTGGAGCACCACAAAGGTGGAATTTACCTGCACGTTAGTTAAGCACGAGGAAAGAATAACATGTAAAAGTGGAACAAGGGCCTAGAAACTCATACTTGAGGTGTGAAGGCAAAGGTTTTAACTCCAAGGTGGGAGGCTCCTCGATTGAGGGCTTTGTTGGTGGAGTCTTCATGTTTTCAAGATCCAAGGAAAGTTTTCAAGGCTCATGAGTATATGATCCCATTCCTTTCAAAGCATTGACATATTCTACAAAGTCTTCCTTCCCATCCTCATCATGATTCAATAACACAGCTTCCAAGGTATCTTCAACATTTATCACAGCAATTGTGTCATCAACAAAAATTACTTCTGTCACAAGATCCACAAATGAACACACTTTATTGATATTTGGCTGCCTCATTGATTTACAAACATGGAACACCACTTTTTCATCACCCACCCGAAAGGTGAGACCACCAGTTTCCACATCAACTAAGGCATTCCCTGTAGCAAGGAAAGGTCTCCCCAAAATGATTTGGAGCCATGGAGTGCACAATAGCACTCACTTGATGTGTCATTTAGATCATTTCACAGTTCATTGATCTCTTCTTTGTTACCAAATCCTTCATGAACTTGGAATATCCCGGCATTTGTTCTAAGGCTTCAACTAATGGCACATTTATGGACAACCAATGGCATATCCCGACATTTGTTCAATGAATTTATTGAATTGATTCTCATTGTTTTGCTTTGCGATTCTTTGAGGATATGGAGGAGGAGGCCTTGGCAAGGGTACCTTGGCCTTTTGCACTACCGGATCCAGTATGTCTATTACATGCTCCCTAGATGGGTTCACATCATTTTGTGTCTCCTACACACTTTCATCAATGTCTATCCTCACCTCTTCATTAGCTTGTACATCATTTATTGGCATGTCGTCTTCTTGGACCAACACATACTCATCCACATTTCTTCTTTGGTTCCACCTCTCCCACTTCTTGTTGTCATGGCCATTGCATGCCCCGTATTGTTCCCACCCTTCTTGTTTACCACCGTATCACTAGGTAGTGCCCCCTTAGGGCGAGTATTTAAAGCTTGAGAAATTTGGCCAAGTTGAACCTCCAGGTTGCGGATAGAAGTGTTTGGGCTAATTGGGCATCAGAGTCGGCGTTTTTCTCCATCATTTGCTTAAACATGTTTCCAATCCGTCCCATTTCGCTGTTGGAAGAACTCGGACCTTGCGACAGATATGGAGGCGGATTGTTTGGTTGTTGATACATCGGGGGCCTTTGAAAGCCCGACCTCCGATTTCCTTGATTGCTATTGTTCCAACCCCCTTAATTATTGTTGCCTCACCAATTGCTTTGATTGGTTCCACCCCAATTACCTTGATTATTTCCTCCCCAATTGCCTTGATTACCTTGATTACCCTAATTTCTTTGATTATTGTTGTTCCCCCAATTGCCTTGGTTGTTGTTGTTACCACCACTCCAATTTCCATGGTGGCCTTGGTTGTTCCAATTTCCTTGGTTTTCTTGTGATCTCCATTGTTGTTGATTTGGAGCATTACTTCTTTGACCTTGATAATTGTTGACATATTGAACCTCTTCATCTTGCTCATCATATGAATCGTCTTGATCATACCCACTATTACTTTGCTCAAATTGTTCTGGATGGTTTTGTACTTGTTGACCTCGTTGTCGTCTCTTGTTCACCATCATGTTCACCCCTTCCATAGCATTCACCTGTTTCGGTCCTTGAACCTATTGAAGCTGAGCCTTGGCCAATTGGTTCATGGTGGTTGTCAACTCCGCAATAGCTTGCACATGATCATGAGCTCCTTGTGTAGGTGAATAACATTTGGGTCACCCTGAGGAACATTGGATCTACTTTGCCATGCCAAAGAGGTATCCTCCATCTCATCCAAGTTTTCACAAGCTTCAGAATAAGGCGTGTTCATAAAGCTAGCCCCAGCGAGTTGATTTACCACACATTGATTCGTTGTGTTGATCCCCCTGTAGAAGGTATGTTGGATAATAGCCTCGGTTATATTATTGTTCGGCCATTCTTTGACCATGGTACGATATATTTCCCAAATCTCATACAATGGCTCATTGGGCTCTTTCTTGGAAGCTAGAATTTCATCCCTTAGTGTAGTCATGTGCCCCGGAGAGAAGACTTTGGCAATGAACTTCTCGGCCAACTCATCCCAAGTGTGGATGGAATGATTGGGCAATCTCTCTAACCAGTCCAAAGCCTTTCTCCGTAGATAAAAGGGAAATAGCCTTAACCGCAACGCATCCTCGGAGACATTTGCTTGCTTTCTCGCTCCCCCAACAAGTATCGACGAAACCCTTGAGATGCTTGTAGACATTTTGGTGTGGAGCTCCGGTGAAAAAACCCTGTTGCTCAAGCAGTGTAAGCATCATGTTGGTTGTTTGGAAGTTGCTCGCCCTAATCCGGGGCGGGATTATTGCACTTACATAGCCCTCATTCGGCAACATCTGGTGCGCTGCTCTAGGTGGAGGTGGGGGAGGGTTTGGGATATTATCATGAGGTGGTCGGCCTCGCATGTTTACTTGAGTCTCGGGATGAACCTCATCCACTTGATCATCATCTACCTCCTCCCCAAAATGGTAAATTTCTGAGGGGCTCGTTGTTAAGAGCCATTTCGTACCTAAAAGAAATTCACAAAAAAAATAGTGACTCGGAAGGAAAGAAAGACAAAACACACAAATACCTAGATATATAGCTAAATCCGTTTAACTCCCCGGCAACGGCGCCAAAAATTGATCTCCAGCCAAATCCACACCACAATTAAGTAGCGGGAGTCGGTCGATGCAATAGTAAACCCAACAAAGGTCGGGATCGAATCCACAGGGAGTTAGAATAGGGGATTAGGTGTATATCTAAGTTAATTGCAATTTTTGGCTCAAATTACATTTCCATAAAATTTATTGGTTTTCTACTTCTACTTTTACTCTATTGTTTGCAAGTATAAAACTAAGAGACAATATTTTTGGTTTTGAGTTTTTCAAATGATAAAAGGGACTAGGGTCGTGACTTCTTCCTAGGTGGTTATCTAATGGGTTGTAAACTCCAGGGCAAATTTTATTAGTCGGGGTCGTAATATAGCAATTACACACAGGTAATCACTCTATACCTCTCGGTAATTTGAGTGATTTGGCCCAATTTGGCTCAAGTCCAAATTGATATTTGCACAATAAAGTGATATTATCTCAAGTCGGGTATTACTATCTCTAGGTTCAACCCTTTAATTAGGGCTATCAATTACTTGAGTTCATCCCAATTCCTTGTTAGCCAAGTTTTGCTAGACTTAGTCCCTCTTTCTCAAGTAGAGACTAAGTCATTTAGGCATGAATCAATGTTTCCACTAATTCTTGAGTTCTAGCAAGAACTAGGCTAAATATCACTAACCCAATCACAAACAAGCCTTAAATTAAACACCCATCAAATACCCACACTAGGGTTGGGTCACGACCCTAGCTAAAAATTTAGCTACTCATATTTGATTATGGGATGAGAATCTAGTGTTTGGAGCCAAATCTAATACAAATTTACTAAAAGCAGTAAAACAAAACGGAACAAGTGCTCTTCTAAAACATAACTTCACCTAAAAATGACAAAAAGTCTTATTTATACTAAGCTAAAAATATCTGACAAAAATGCCCCTGCGGAGGTTGTGTGGCCGCATAATTCTGAGGGCGGCCGCACACATGGCTTGAACTGGGATCTGGACTTTAATCTGCGGACCGCAGAAAAGTGAGTGTGGCCGCATCTTTGGCTTCTGCGGCCGCACAAAAATCGTGTGGACCGCATGTCTTCACTTTGTAGTCTCTGAATCTCTTTTTATGCGGTCTGTGTAATATTGATTGCGGTCGCACACTGGCTTCTTCGGTCACATAGAATTCCTCCGGTCCGCACATCTTCAATTTGAGGTTCTCTTAATCCATTTTCTCTACGGTCCGTATAATAGTGAGTGCGGCACATATTTTTTGTGCGGTACACACAACTTTACGTGCTCAAACTTCAAAGTCTTTGAACCTCTCTTCTGCGGCCGCACTAGAATTATGCGGTCCGCACAATGTGAAGCTGAAGTTGACAGGGTTTCTTCATTGTTCGTGGTCGCACTAGAATTATGCGATCCGCACTCTAAGTATTTTCACCCTTTTTTTGTCCTTGTCCAATTTTGACTCCTTTTTGAGTTGATTTTCACTTTCTTGGCTCGTTTCCAAATATTCCTGCAATAAAGCTCATTTCATTAGTTCTTAGGATACCTTAAGCATTTTCGAGCTAAAACTCAAGTAAAAGAGGGCAAATAAGTGGTCAAAATCCCTACTTATCAATAACCAAATACTCACTTTTTCCTACATTCCAATCATTCCATTCTCATCACATTCAAAAATTCCTAAGAACGGAGACCACCTCAGGGATCATCTCCCTCGATCCATCAACACTGGAAACTTTGATTCAATCCTGAAGTCACAAAACATAGCCATCTCTGATAACTTCCTCGTAGGTTCCATCTCACAATATCGTGCCTAGATTAACGAGAATTCCACCAAATTCGGAAATAACAAATCTCGACCGTAGGCAACTCCAACACTAGGCTGAAATGATAGAACACGCCTTCACAAGGCGATAATAATGGCCCACCCACATTCGTAGGGAAAAGCATCCTGCACCGCATTTGTAGCATCTTCACAACTTGTCGATGCTCAATTGATAACAAATGCCCGATGTCGCATACGAATAAGTAGGACGGAACTGAAGGTATAAGCTTCAACAAAATCAAATCACTCCATGAGGAATCAAGAAAGGGAAGTTCTTCTAACAGCCATATAGCCTCTCGAAGATAAGTACAAACGTCTCTATACCTATCTGCAAGACTCTACTAGACTTGCTCATGACTCGTGAGACCTAAGTGAGCCTAGTGTTGATACCAACTGTCACGACCCAAAACCCACTATAGGTTATGATGGCGCCCAGTGTAGCCGTTAGGCAAGCCAACGGTGAACTACCAACTTAATTATTCATTTTATTATTTTTGAAATCATGAATCTTATTAGATAGAGATATCAATGCATTAAAAATTGTAGCTACGTACAATATAATTGCAATATGAAGTACTAGTGTGTCAATGTAAAGCAAACCATAAAAAAATTCTAGAACACCCCAAAATTCGGTGTCACAAGTGCATGAGTATCTAATAGGAAGTACAATAACAATACAATATTTGTCTGGAATACAAGATAGATAGAATAATGTAAATAATTATGATGGAGACTCCGTATGTTGCGAATCGTAACATGGGATGCAGCTCACCGTAAAGTCCCCATAATCGTTGCGCCTTAGCGCCCAAAAGACCAACAGAAATATATATACTTGCACAATAAGTGTATTAGTGTAGCATGAGTACGTAAATCGATGTGTACCCAGTAAGTATCTAGCCTAAACCCGGAGAAGTAGTGACGAGGGGTTGACATCGACACTTACTAGTGGTGCAATAAATCAAGTACAATACAAAAAAACAATTATGAAGCATGGTAATTAAACAGTGAAAACAAATATAGGTACATGATAAGATCCTCATCTGAATAGTAAACACAAGTCCTCACATATCGGTTACCTCTTCGAATGGAGTATATGTTATGGTCCCCACCAGATAAGTCGTCACAACTCAAGTCACGAAAACTCATGGATACACTGGCTTCTTGTCAAATATTGCGCACGATTTCTGTTGTGAAAAACAACTCAATCTCATTAGATTATTTCATGAAGTTGCCGAGGCGAACAGCCCGATCGCATAAGAATATGATACATGATGTTGCCGAGACGAACGGCCTGATCCCATAAGAGTGTTTTATAGACATGCTGAGACAAACATAAGAATATGATACATGATATTGCCGAGGGGAACGGCCCGATCCCATAAGAGTGTGTTACAATAATATCCCGCTAAGCAAACGGCACCATCCCATAGAAGTGTGATACATGATCCTGTCGAGGCGAATGGCCCCGATCCCATTAGAATAAGAAGCTTTAACGTATCCTTGACCCCACTCACGAATATACGAGTGAGTTATGAAATTTAAGGAAACTTTTCGATGAATATTCACAACACGGGAGAAATTCGTAAGGGAAGCATAATTTTCCGCGGTTAATCAAGTATCTAAAACAACGAGCCCATTACTCTACGCGAGTCAAGTCTCAGGTCGTGGAGCGAATTAAGATAATTAACCATGCAATAATAACTCAAATAGTACAATTAAATCATGGCGTGAGTCTAAGTCTATCCGGACATAAGCAGGAATTCTAGCATACGCACGGACAGTCATCACACCATACGTGTGTAGCTCTCACAACAAGTAGCACATAACAAATATAACACCTATGGGGTAAATTTCCCCCTCACAAGGTTAGACAGGAGACTTACCTTACCTAACACCCCAAATCGTTGCCCATCGATCCAAAATTAGTCAACTAATGTGCGAACCAATAAAAATATACTCCAATATTCATAATTTAACAATTCATACGATTCTCAACTCCGCTCGAAAAGTCAAGAAAGTCAACCCTCAGTCTCACGTGTCCGGACTCCTAAAATTTTTGAAGATAAACGTTACCCATAAAACCACGAACTCAAATATGTAATTTATTCCTAATTCCATGTCCAATTTCGTGGTCAAAACCTAAAAATACCATTTCTAGGTTTTCTTCCAAAAATTCCATAATTTCTATCAAATTTCCATGTTAAAATCCATATTTAACCCATGTATTTAACTCAAAACAAGTAGGAATAACTCACTTTATGATATATGGCGAAAACGATCTTCAATAATCACTCCAAATCGCCCCACATGAGCTCCAAGAACTTAAAAGTGATGAAATGAGCTCAAAATCCCGAAATTAGATGTTTAGTATACCTTCCAGGCCTCCTTCTTTGTGATCACGGTCAATATCCATGCGATCGCAATTAACAAAAGTTCCAGCATCGTTTCCTTCATCATGATCGCAGTTAAAACCTCGCGATCGCGATGTACAAATTTGATTTCCTCTTCATAGACATAGACACTCTTCAGTACAATGGCCATAACGTTTTATACAAAATTCTAAATGATAAAAGGTTTGATTTTTTGAAAACTAGATTCAAAGGGATACAACTTTAGTTTTTGGATAATCCCCAAATTCCTTATAGATTACAAGATATAAGCTCCTGATGTCAGACCGCCGATAGCAAAAATTCCTTCTACGCGATCACAAATTTCCTTCCGCGATCGCAAATCACAAGGCCTAGCACAACACTTTGCTCTTCGTGATTGCAGAATTTTCTTTGCGATCGTGAAGAAGAATGCATCAGATCTTGGAAACAGCAGGTCAAACATGGCACAATGACCCGTAGCCCATCAGAAACACACCCGAGGCTCCCGGAACCCCGTCCAATCATACCAACCATTTCCAAAACATGATGCAAAATTTGCTCGAGGCCAAAAATCACACCAAACAAATCCAAACTACGAATCGACGATCAAAACCCTTCTTTCAATTTTCAAACTTTCAAACTCGCGTCCAAATTACACTTAAACATTCCGGAATGACGCCAGATTTCACGTGTAAGTCACAAATCACAATACGAATCTATTCCAAGGCTCGGAATCCCAAACGGACATCGATAACACCAAATTCCACTTCAAATCAAACTTAGGAAATTCTAAAACCTTCAAAATGGCAATTTTCCACTATAAGCGCTGAAATGCTTCTGGACCACCCGATACTCAACCCGTACATACGCCCAAATTCGAAATCATCATACAAACATATTGGAACCTTCAAATATCGATTCCGAGGTCGTTTACTCAAAAGCCAAACCTTGGTCAACTCTTACAACTTAAAGCTTCCGAATTGAATATTTTCCAGCTTAATCAACCCCGAACTTCCCGAAATTCAATTCCGTCTACGGTACAAGTTATAAAACATAAAGTGAAGCTATTCAAGGACTAAAACTGTCGACGACGCGCTAGATCTCAAAATGACTGGTCGGGTTGTTACAAAAAACTTCATTATTATAAACTTCATTTTTGTGTTCCCAGAAGATAAATGAACACGCAACTAGATTGGAAGATCAAATATACACGTATAGTAATGGACGATACTACGCTAACACTGAAACGGAAATTTTTAAACAAATTTCTCCGAGGTATTACCTTTAAAACAAAAATGAGAATTGTATAATCTCTTAGAAAATCAGGGTTTACGCGGTAGATACAATGAGTATTGGTTTTCAAACTCAAGGTCTTTCTTCTTCCAAAATTAAAAAGCATTCATCCATTTCAATATTGACGTTTCATGGCGATTGCTATTGTACATGATTAATAGCAACTTCACTTTTTATTAATTCTTTTTGGGAATAATTAAGCAACACTTTTTTGGATCTATCTTTTATTACTCAGCAATATAATTACGTTTACTAGAAGGGGAAGCTTCAAATCAAATAGAGCTTACTATAGTCCTTGGGAAATAATATTGACAATTATCTAGGTTTTTAATCGTTGAAAACAGGGACTCAAGTTTCTTGAGGATTTTTAAGTTGTCATGTTAACAGCTGTATCTCTTTGTCTATTTCGCATGTCAAAATGGACTTCTTTTTGCATAGTCGCCAAATGAAATGAAAATTTGAAAGAGAAGTCAAACAAAACAGGCCTGGGAAAATAGAAGCTCAAGGAACAGCTAATACATATATGCACATCTATCAGTTCA
This sequence comes from Nicotiana knightiana, assembly GCA_005239525.1. Taxonomy (NCBI): domain Eukaryota; kingdom Viridiplantae; phylum Streptophyta; class Magnoliopsida; order Solanales; family Solanaceae; genus Nicotiana; species Nicotiana knightiana. The sequence goes on along the minus strand of ML377435.1, from coordinate 26,723 downwards.
TATACACTACTCAGTATCTATTTTTTTAAGCAAATATACCACTAGGCTAGTTGCCTAGTCGCTAATATATAAATAAATAATAGTCCAAAAACTGAAATCTAATGTTTACAACTTGTCCAATCTCAAAGATGAAAACAGCTAATCTAAAACTAAGAGAACTATAAATGCTAGCTATTACACAGATAGAGCTGGGCAACTCCCAACATAAGGTGGTGTTGTAACCACAAGCCAAGTGCAAAACCTAAATGTAGCACCTCTAACGCTCTCACCAGGCGCCAAGTTTTGAGTTCCAAAGGACAAGGAAAATGTGAATCTCCAATCAACACCAACAACTTTTGGGATAGTCCAAGCATCTAAGCAATATGCATAAGCTGTGTAGGTGAGCCTCACTGTTTTGATCAGCCATCTCCAGCCATCTTTGCATTCATTTCCATGTGGTTGCAATGAAGATGAGCTTGCATTTAATTTTCTGGTCTTCAAATTGTAGCATGTCAGGACATGCATATCAAAGGAGATCCAGGCATCGCCAGAACACTTCCAGAATGGGCATGTGGACATGCCAATACCACTGAAAAGTGTCATAACATCGTCGAGAATACCAATGCTATCATAGAGACAGTTGCTTATTGCCTGCATTACAAACATATCCAAAGTACTACCATAGCATCTCCAGGTTGGGCATGTAAACATGCCAATACCAATGGAAAATGCCATAACAGCACCTAGGCCATCAATAGAAAACAACAAACAACTGCCAGATTCCTTTATGGATGTACCATTTGTATCTTCTGAAATCAGTATTAGTGGTTGCAAGTTTGGAGTAAAGATTAAGACTCCTTGTGATCCCATTTGTATAAAAACCAACTGCCTGCTTTTATGAATTGTTCCATACACCCCTAGTTCACTACCAGATTGAGCATGATACGATGCTAATACCACTGGAAAGTGACCTAGTAATATACAGAACCACATACCAACTAGACATTAAGTAGCAGTATGCATTTCATTAACATACCAATCTGTCAATATGGTGTTTTTATTTTGGCTATCCTAACCCTTAGATTGGGCATTTGTGATTTATCCATGTTGATCAGACTTCTCCCTGCACTAGGAAGATCAGAGAAGGAATGAAACTGAATTGTACCTGCAAAAGACAACACAATGCACATTGAACTGCCTGCTTTTATGAATTGTACCTACACAGTGTTTCCCTCCCTTACAACATGTTGGAATATCACATTGAACTCTTCCTTCATCTCATTAATCTTCTTAACCTCTTCCACAATGCACCATGGAGGATCCCATTCTCCTTCTATGATCTTCTTCATCCCAAGTGAATCAGTTTCTAGTATAAGAGGATGTAGATCATGCTCCACATAGTAATGCAGTCCATCTTTGATTGCCCTAGCTTCAGCCACTATATTAGTAGTTTCCTCCAGTTGTTGTGCCCTAACATACACCAAATCTCCTACACTATCCCTCACACAAAAACCTGTAGCACTAGGACCAAGGTTGCCTCTTGATGACCCATCTGTATTACACTTGTACCAGCCATTGTATGGAAATCGCCATACTACTCTTTTGGTCACAATAATAGGCTTGTAACCCTCTAAGCATGTGATTTTATCCGGCCAAAGAAAAGGCGTACGAGGCAACCAACTATATCTAGTCTTTGCCAAAAAGTGTAATGTCTTGTTGATCTCATGGATAACCCTATGAACTGAAACTGAACCCACATTTCTGTTGGTGTTTCTCATCTTCCATAATTCCCAAGTTATAATTGTTGGAATTGCCTGATGTAGTGGTTTCAATTTTGGATAACAATCAGCATTCTATTCCTAATTACCTGCTCCACTTGAATCAATGGAACAGTGATTCCAGTTGTACCTAGAAATGTTCTCCAAAACATAGTAGCTGTAGTTCCTGTCAAGAATATATGATCAAATGATTCCTCTCGAGGGTTTTGACAACACCAACACTTGGACATATATATGTAGCTCTGCATTTTCCACATGTCATCAGTGATAATTTTAACCCTCCATAATCTCCATAGAAAGAATGATATCTTGAATATTAAGCCCTTGATCCACATGTTCTTGAATTCCGGATTTGGATTTGCCCTATGCCTCACCAATTGCCAAGCACTGCTCACCGTAAATTTTCCTGAAGTAGTAGATTTCCACCAAGGTCTATCCCAAAATCCATCACTGCCTTCAAATTGTACATGTTGTTTGATGTGATCCGTAATTTCTTCTGGAAAGGTTTGGTCTATCAGCTCCTCATCCCATCCATCGTCTTGCCTCAACTCATTAACCTCTTCCAGTTCCTCATTAATGTGAAAATCCGGAGGGACTAGGTGATATAAAGCTCCTAGGTTCAGTTTTCATGCTAAACATTAGTGGTTCCTGACTTTATCTCCCACCAAATCTCATGCTCCACTTCTTGTCTAGCATTCAAAATTTGCTTCCAAACATGTGATCCTTTCCTAAACTGTACTAATGTAGGCAATTCCTTTTTGCAATACTTGTTCCACATGAAATTTGACCAAAGAGACTTTGCGGTCCTAAATCTCCACCATAATTTTGTAAATCCTGCCTTGGACACATCAAATAAGGATAACCTAGCCCTTCATCCTCCTTTAGAAGACACAAATGCTGCCAAGATGCCTAGTGTCTGCTTCTCCTTTCCTCCTTTGTGCTTCAAAAGAATCTTGCAAACATTTTATGAAAATGGTCTATAATGTTCCTAGGTGGATCTTGTCATGCCCAAAACTTGGGGAGGCGTGGCTGGCACTCGATGTCGTACTGGTCCGAGCGAACCACTTTGTAGCTTTTTTTTGTAACTAACATGGGCCAACATGGCCACAACTCGTAATGTATAACTATAAGTGGGAAAACGTTGTATTAATGAATCATCGTTCTTAAAACAAGCATACATATGGGCCGTTAAGTCCTCTGAGATACTGTACATAATGAACTTGTGTCTACAAAACCTCTAAGATTATTTGACATCAAATGGGATAGGGTACCGGCCTACCCATAAGTCTGTAGCAAAACTCTGACACGATGACTTATAGACTTCGTTGCACTTCGAATGAGGTGGAGTCTTATCGATCCTTTGTTGAATGCTAACCTCGTCTACTATGAGGGCTTGTCATGCTGATTATCTATACCTGTAAGTCTTGATAGCTCTGTAAATCATGAAATATTTATAATGCCATGGATATGCGCATAAATGTCATATAATGCATAGGTATGTATGTACATAACATCATCAAGCCTCTGAGGGCATACCATCATGTCATCTCAGCCTCTATGGGCAAAATCATCAACATATACCAATTGATCAGGTGGTGGTGCGTATATAACGATGTGACCTTTCCCCATACCCCATATACATATAATCTACGCATATATAACGTCATCTGGTCATAGGTCAATATACATGTATAAATAAATGTAATGCATAATGAAGTGAGTCAAGAAGATCTCCCGGAATATCATGAGACCCATAAACAAATGATATGATAGTAGGACACATGGAGAATCAAGAACATAGGCACACCTAGTACTTCTATGAATAGAGTCGTTTATGAAAGTTAAGTGTTTGCTCGTTTCGTTTATATCATAAGGATCATGCCAAAAGGAAAGAAGGAATAGCCTTAACATACCTCAAATCCATCTTTGGATGAGTTCGCATTGCTGCTACAATTTGAAAGAAAATGCTACTGCTACGTTGGAAAGGAAAGAGTGTTGCTACTATATCTCAAATCATAAAATATTGAGTTGAATGGAAGAAGATCAAGTTAAAAGGTGATGCCTCCATAGACTTATGTTTCCACTACCTAATACTAAATACTGCATATGCATTTCTTAAACCCTCCATCTCCTAAAATGATATAAGATACATATGTGTATATATATCACTTCTTCCTCCTTACACGTGGGATCCTCCCCCATCCACTCTTCTCTTAATTTATGATACATGTGCACTTTGGTGCCACCCTTGGCCAACTTCATTTCCATGTGGAAGCCCACAATTTCCCCTAAAACGCCACCTAATCCCATAAACCAAAGAGTCACCATTTGGATGTTTGCGTCATTTTCACTTGTTGCCACGTGGGGGGGTGATGTTCCCATCTAATTTATCCACCAATTTCCTAAATGTGCCATCTTGTTGTATGACCTAAGAGTCATTTATTGGGCTTTCCTTGGCTGCCACTTTGGGAGGCTTATCAAGTCAAGCCTATCAAAATAATTTAACTACTTATCTGCCCCAATAATTTGATGACTAAGCCACCAAAACTCCATAATCTTGCCACCTAGCACCAAGACTTGCATAGTCAATATTGAATTCCTTACTTTCTGCCACCTCAATCCTTATAAATTTGATTACCCATGAGCCCCCTTATCCTCATGATTCCACGTGGATTCATACAAATGGCACTTATCCACTTATAACTAATTCCATATTCCATGACTTTATACCAACATTTAACCAATTATTCACACAATAATTTCTAGGTATCGATTCACTTAAATACTAATATATTTCATATACCTTACTATCATGGAATGTGGTATAGCACTAATCCACTAATACGGGGTATTATAGCTCGAACCATATTTTATCCCAAAATATCAAACATCAACGAAACTCGCTTTCTTCGATTTTTTTACCCTCTGACCTTCACAACACTTACTTATCACTTGTTATAAATAGCATAAGTACTTATATCCTCAAAGATAGTCTTGTCCTTGGACTTATGTTGATTATCTTACGACAAACCCAACGTACAAAATTACAGGATGTAACAGATCTAATACTAATAGCATGTGAATAGGCATATTCTTAAGAACATTGCTTATCAAGGTAGCCTTGCCTCCAAAAGATAGAAACTTTCCTTTCTATGAATGTAACTTTGCCTTCACTTTCTTAATGAGATCATCATAATAATCCTTTCTTCTCCTTGTATATAATATAGGGCACCCAAGATATGTAAAAGGAAATGCACCCCTAGAGAATCATGTGATATCACCAACTGTTTGGATCAATGCATTGGCTTCCTTAGAATGCATATAGTATGAGCTTTTTGCTTTGTTGATCAACTGCCTTGAAGTCTTCTCATAATCATTCAATACTGTCATGATCTTCTTCAAGGATTCTGGATGTGTTGATGCAAAAATGATGGTGTCATAATGTCATCAACATATGCAAGATGATTTAATGGATCAGTCTACTTTGGCATCCCAAATCCTACAAATGATTTGTCCTCAAACAGCTTGTTTAAAGATCAAGATAGCACCTCAGCAGATAAGATGAACAAGGCAGGAAACAATGGATCTTCTTGCTTTAATCCTCTAGAAAATTTGAAGAACCCTGAAGACTGCCCATTCACCAATGCAGAATACCAATTATTAGACAGTAGACTCCATATCATGTTAATAAAGTGTTCATCAAATCCCATTTTCCTCAATACATGTAAAAACTTCCATGAAACCTTATCATATGCCTTAGTCATATCTAGCTTTATGACAACATTGGCAGGCTTGCCTCTCAATCTTATGTCACTAACAATCTCCTAAGTGAGTAGAATGTTCTCAAATATACTCCTCCCTTTCACAAATCCAAACTGGTTGGACGATATTAAAGGAAGGCAGGAATTTCTCCAATCTATCATGTAGAACTCAGGACATTACCTTATTGATGAAATTACTCAAACTTATAGGTCTTAAGTCTGAGAAAGTCTGCACTCTAGGCTTATTTGGTATCAATACCAAATTAGTGTGAGTGAGACTTAGGAAAAGAAGCACCACCATAGAAATGAAGTGCCATATTATGTATGTCATAGCCAATTACATCCCAGCATTCTTGATAAAATAGTTCAGTAAATCCATCAGGACCACTGGCACTATCTCCACTTAGCTCAAATACTGCAGCCTTGACTTCCTCTAGGGTTGGAAATCTATATAATTCCAAATTATTCTCCAAAGTTACCATAGAAGGTACATTCTCAAGCATTGAAAAAGTTGTGGGATCACCTTCATTAGTGAACTATCTTTGATAAAATTCAACTGCAACATTGGTCATTTCTTCATGCTCTTCTAACCAATTTCCATCTCCATTTTGGATCCTTTTCAGTTGTAACTTCTTCCTTTTTCCATTGACATGATTGTTAAAGAAATTGGTGTTCCTAGCACCCTCGGCAAACCATGTCATCCCAGCTTTTTGCTTCCATTATTGCTCTTCTATACTCAAGTATTTCTTCAATTCTGCCAGGTCTTTTTGAAAAATTGTGATGTTCTCAATAGTTAGCTCCTCCTCAAACATCATTTCCTTGACCTTTACAATGTCTTCTAGGATAGCCAGGTACTTGAAAATGTCTCCAAAGGTTTCCTTACTCCATTTAGATAAAGTTGCCTTCACTTTCTTCAGTTTATGCTTGAACATTAGAAATGGGTCTCCAATGAAATTCACCTCCCAATTATGCTTCACCACCTCCTTCAATGTAGCATGTTTTGCCCAGAAATTCAAGAATCTGAAAGGCTTTACAAAGCTTGTAGTTTGCTCCCCATAAGTCATAAGCAATGGAACATGATCCAAGCATGACCTAATCAAATGTTCAATTTCAATTGTAGGTAGCATATATTGGAATGGAAAATTAACCAATATCCTATCCAAACTATTGAATATACACTAAGCATTAGGCCTTCCAATCCATCATGTAAATGAACTTCCTTTATGACCTTGATCAAACAGCCCACAAGAATTGGCACAGAATGCAAAATCCTCATATTCAGGAGGATGAACTAGTAATCCCCCTATCTTTTCATCTTCATGTAGCACTACATTAAAGTCCCCTCCTACTAACTAAGGAAGTGTCATATCACTTGCCAGATAGTATAGGTTATCCCACAACTCCAATCTCTCTATAGATGAACACTTTGCATACACAAAGGTAATCATGATATGCTGCCCAAAGTCATGGTGAAATACTTTAACAGTCAGCTGTTGTTCAGTTTCCACAATCAATTCCCACTCCACCACATCATCAAAAAACAACCATATCTTACCATTCACATTTGAAAAGGCAGAATCCATATTTAATCTTCTCTTATACCTTTGTATGTAACCTTTTTGCTAAAATGGCTCCATCAAAGCAATGACAGAGAAATTGTGCTCCCTTTGCATATTGATCACCCTAGGGAAGGCCTGCTGAGTATTGACAGACCTAATATTCCAAATCAAGGTCTTGATCATCATTTCGTTTGTGAAGCTGCCCTCATGGCATGATTATTAGAGGTTGAAGTGGTTCTTTAGTCTGTGTCTGCTTATTTGTATTCTTACCTCCCTTTGCACTACTTCTAGGGGACAAATCAGCATCCCTTACTACTTGCTTGAAATTTTCAACAATTGACTCATCATCTCCATCCTCCACCATTTGTTATTGCTCCATGAAAGCCATATCCACAGGTGCCACATTGTGTGTGACTAAGCCATGTAATGTCTGCAAAGGTGACTTCAAAGATTCATTGAGTTGAAGCTACTAATCTGATTAGTGGCTGATGCACAAGCCATTGGCATTGGATGAAGTTGGAGTCACTTTCTCATCCTGCTGAAGGATTTTTATTAATTCTTCAGCTTCACCAAGAAGATGAATAGCATGTTGAACATTTTCCTCTATTGAAGTGCAAGAATGTAGCCTTGGGTAGTTAGTGGTCATTCAACAATTTAGAAAAGTTAGAAGGACCAATTAGTTAAGGCTGCTAGAGTCTGTTATAAAAGCAATGTTGAGTGCCAAAATGTAACTAACACAATTCATTTTGTCTAATACACGGTCACTTTCTTCTCTCCTTATTACAGAATCAGTGCCCTAGATAGCAATGGTGCTCATCTAGTTTGCATATTGCTCGATCAGCTTAGCTTAGAATTCACAAATTAACATGGTATCAGAGCAGCGCTCCTGAAATTATAATGTTCTCCAACCAGTTCACAGTGAGATTCCGGCGAATTGACAGAATTACTTAAAAAGTTGACAGTGACGAAACTCAAAACCTATAAAAATGACAGGAAATGAAGTAATGTAGCTGGAACACAACCACCCGATGTTTCTCCAGTAGTCAGATGTTGCAGGACTAGTTCTAGTACCTATTAAGCTCACAGGGCCAGAAAATTATGCGATGTGGAGCACGGCAATGAAGCTAGCCCTTAGGGGAAAGAGCAAGCTTGGTTTTGTAGATGGAAGTTGTATGAAAAGAATGTATAGAGGAAAATTAGCAGAGCAATGGGAGAAGTGTAATGTGATTGTGTTGTCATGGATAGGTATTATGGTTGTGAATGAAATGATACCAGGTATCATGTTTGCGTCGAGTAAGGAAAGGTTTGACATATGCAGTCTAACTAGGATCTATCATTTGTGGACAGAATTTGCATCATTAAGACAAGGTACGGATTTTGTAACCACATACTATTCAAAAATAAATGATTTGTGGAATGAATTAGACATACAAGCACCAAAACCAGGCTGTGATTGTGAGGAATCTAGACTATCTCTTGAACATCTATCACAATAGCGTTTGTTACAATTTCTTATTGGTCTAAATGAAAGCTATAGTAATGTGAGGAGTAATGTGTTGATGAAGAGGCTTTTAGTCAGTGAATGAATCATATTCCATAGTGACTCAGGAAGAGAGTCAAAGAGCTTTAGGATTAGCTGATGTGAACAAAGATCCACTGATTATGATGGCAGGGAGGCCTCAATAGAACAAATCTAAGAAGATAGGAATGTTATGTTAACGTTGTGGTTATAAAGGTCACTTAAAGGAAAATTGCTACAAAATAGTAGGATATCTAGCAGGTTTTAAGATCAAGAAGAAGACTCATGTTGCACGAGGAGGCAGGACATTTGCTAGCAATGCAAATGCAGAAGATACCTACAACTCTGAGGGTCAACCACAAGGACATTACCTGACACAAGAGCAGTACCAGTAGCTGGTATGATTGCTGAACAAACCTACAGGTGCAGAATATTCCACAAACATGGCAGGTATTGTTTTATTAATGTCCAATGCCACAGAACAGGATTGGATAGTGGATACAGGTGCTACTCATCATATAACCTGTAATAAAGATTTGCTAGATACACTTAAGATCATATATGGATATAGAAGTGTACAATTGCTAATAGGGAAGACTTCAAACATTACACATACAGGAAACGCAAAGATTCTAGAAAACCAGAAAGTGAAGAATGTCCTCGATGTACCAGATTTTAAATTTAATTTGCTATCAGTGTCAAAGCTCACCAAAGACCTCGGCTGATTAGTTGCCTTTTCCATAATTTATGTGTGTTGCAGGGACTTAATAGTGGCAAGGTATTGGGGATTGGTAAAGAACATGAGGGATTGTACATAATAAAGTCAAGGGAAGCAAAAACAAGGAATTGGTGGAAGGAACAATTACAAAGGAAAATGCAAAAACAGTCTTATGACATTACAGAATGGGACATGCATGCTTCAATAAGATCTTTGCAACACTTGTCAGCCTTGAAGAATAAAATCAGCAGTATAGAGACAGGAAATTGTGATGTATGCTCTCTTACAAAATAGTGTAGGCTACAATTTCCAACTAGCGTTTCAAACTCAACTACTATCTTTCAACTTCTTCATTTAGATGTTTGGGGACCATACAAAGTTTCAACTCATGACAAGAAATAATATTTTGTTACAATAGTAGATGATTACAATAGATACACTGAGGCATGTCTAATACAATCAAAGTGTAAAATGTGTGTAGTTTTAGAAAACTTTCTACAGATAATAAACAATCATTTTGGTGTCAATATCAAGTACTTAAGATCTGATAATGGAACAGAATTCTGTAATACACAATGTGATAGCTTGTTGTCTTCTTATGGTATTATTCATCAAACTAATTGTCCATATACACCACAACAAAATGGAACTGTAGAAAGAAAGTGCAAGAACATCTTAGAGGTGGCTAGAGCTTTGAAATTTCAAAGTGGAGTTCCTATAAGATTTTAGGGTGATTGTGTTAAGACTGCTGTCTATGTGATCAATAGAATACGTACACCAGTTCTGAAAGGAAGAACTCCATATGAGTTGTTGTATGGGAAGCAACTCATATGGGAAAGAGCCTAAGTGGATCACCTGAGGGTATTTGTTTGTCAATGTTATGCAACAACCTTTCCCAGGGAGATAAGTTTGCACCCAAAGCTAGGGCAGTGTTATTTGGCTACTCGAAAACATAAAAGGGATATAGACTATATGATCTTGAACAAAAATCCTTTTTTGTAAGCAGGGATGTTAGTACTTCAAGAAGGCAATGATACAGGAGTTGAAGCAGATGACATGTTTCTTCGACAGCCCATTTCAGCAGACAAACACATTCCTAGTTCACCACCTATACAAGTTGTGATTCAAGAAGACACTACTTTACCTATGAATCAAGATAACATTGATTCCCTTGTAGGTGCTGAACCCCCACAAACTTGGAAAATGAAGTAGAGCCAATCTCTACAACACTAGAGCAGTTGAACTTACCAGACACTCAAGGTTCAACACTAGGTGAAGTTTCATGAGAGGTTCCTCCTATTGAGCCAGGAAATGCACCAACTGCACCTGACTTACCTACACAACCAGCTCTAAGAGAACCCAGAAAGACAATTCTTCCCATATGGATGAAAGATTATGTGACTTCTAAAAAGTTGTCCAATTTCAAATCATGTTAGATTTGATCATATTACCACAACATATCAAGCCTATTTACAAGCTTTTCCAGTACTAGTGGAACCTAGATCCTTTATAAAAGCAGCACAGGATCCACAGTGAATAAAAGTAATGGAACATGAGATACAAGCATTAGAAGACAATCACACATGGGAAATTGTCGACCTGCCCATTGGGAAGCAAGACATAGGCTCCAAATGGGTCTGCAAAATAAAGTACAAGGCAAATGGAGAGGTGGACAAGTTCAAATCTAGATTTGTGGCTAAAGGTTACACACAACAAGCTGGATTGGATTACCATGAGACTTTCTCACCTGTAGCTAAAATTGCCAATGAGAACAGTTATAGTGTTGTTGCTTCCAAGGGTCGTACTTTGTTTCAAATGGATGCCAATAATGCCTTTCTCAAAGATGACCTCACTGAAGAAGTCTATATGGATTTACCTCTGGGATTTCACAAACATGGGGAGTATAAGGTGTGTCGATTGTTGAAATCCCTCTATGGTTTGAAACAAGCCTCGAGGCAATGGAATATTAAGCTTAATAATGCTTTGCTACAAGCTGGATACTCTCAGAGCTCATATGATAAGTGGAAATTCTCACAGTATGATTACAGAAGTCAAGCAGACTCTTCACCACAATTTCAGAGTGAAAGATTTGAGGGAACTTAGAAACTTTCTTGGAATAGAGGTCTTAAGATCACAAGGAAGAATTGTATTGAACCAGAGGAAATATGCATGGAGCTTATTTCAGAGGCAGGTTTGAGTGGATGCAGGCCAGTTGCAACTCTAATGGAACTCATAAGCTAACTACTATGGACTATGACAACCATGTTGGGAACACAGGAGATAAGCCATTGGAGGATGCTGGAAGCTACCAAAAGTTGATAGGAAAACTGCTTTATTTGACCATCACAAGACCAGATATAAGTTCTGTTGTGCAAGTGTTGAGTCAATTTATGCAGAATCCTAAACAATCACATATGGATTCAGCCTTCAGAGAGGTGAGATACATCAAGGGATCTCCAGGCTTGGGTATATAGCTGAAGAAAGGTGAGACACACAACTTAATAGTTTTTTGCTACTCAAATTGGGCAGCTTGCCCAAACACTAGAAAGTCGACCACATGGTATATTGTCAAACTAGGAGACTCCTTGCTTTCCTGGAAGTCCAAAAAGTAGCAAACAATCAGCAGAAGCAGAATATAGAAGCATGGCTGCAACAGTTGCAGAGGCAGTATGGATGGTTGGATTGTTGGAAGAACTGGGCAACAATATGATCAAACCAGTGCATTTACATTGTGACAACAAAGCTGCTATGCAAATAGCAGCCAACCCCATATTTCACGAGAGAACCAAGCACACAGAGATTGATTGTCATTTTGTAAGGGAAAGGATCAAGACAGGGCTCATCACCACTGGATATGTATCCACCAAACAGCAGTTGGCGGATTTAATGACCAAAGGTTTGGGAGCTGCTCAACAGTATTTGTTATTGTCCAAGCTGGTATTGTTAGATGTCTTCCACTCTCCAGCTTGAGGGGGAGTATTGAAGTGCAAGAATATAGCCTTGGGTAGTTAGGGGTCATTCAGCAATTTAGAAAAGTTAAAAGGACCAATTAGTTAAGGCTGCTAGAGTCTGTTATAAAAGCATTGTTGAGTGTCAAAATATAACTAACACAATTCATTTTGTCTAATACACGATCCCTTCTTCTCACCTTCTCACAGAATCAGTGCCCTTGATTGCAATGGTGCTCATCTAGTCTGCATGTTGCTCGATCAGCTTAGCTTAGCTTAGAACTCACACATTAACATCCTCCCTCTTCTCTATTGCAATTGCAGAACACTTTTTAGTAATAGCACAAGGCATATTGATCAAACAAGTACCAACAACATCTGCAATAATCATAGATATATCTCTGAAAAGTCCCACTTATGTCTGATCAATATCATTAATCGTTTTACTGTCCTGCAATATGATTTGGCTCATTTGATACATAGAATTTGCTGCTATAACCTTGGCTGGATTTCTTGAGTAGTCATTTTTTGTAAAATCATATTTCAATCCCATAACATAGTTTTGCGCTATGTCTGCAAAATTCTGAAGAATCCCCTTGCATGTTTTCCCTTGATTAGCTGTTGTTTGCAGGTCTTGATTGAGCCACCTACGATTTAGATAAACCTCTAACCATGCTACATCTGTTGCTCGTTTATTATTATACAATAGCTTTCTACTTTAATCTTCATTATGCTTGTCTTTGAAGATTTAATCCTAGCAGAGGCAAACTATCTGATAAGTGAGGAAACTGTACATATTGCCACTCCAACTCCTCGATCGAAATGCAATATGTTGATCTTCTGTAATCTGACATGGACTTCACATGTGCATCAAATAAGTTGTCACGGTGTGAAACTTCTGATGCTTTCTTTGACATACCAACCTTGAATATTTTGACCTTATAGTACTGAAGTGAAATTTCCATGCAGCAGATATCCTTTTGTTCACTAGTTTATACTATACAGATTCTAGTGCTTCATTTCAGTGGAAACGTCATCTGTTACTTAGGCCTCGTTTGTTTTTTTTAAGATTAAGACGTCTGAATCTGAATACACATCTGAATATCAAGATGTGTAGTAAGATTAAGACACCTGAATCTGAATTCACATCTGAATATATTAAGATGTGTATCAAGATCTGAATAGAAATAATTAAGATTGTTTGATTTTTAACATCTGAATGTCTAAAATTCATCTTTATTTGAAAATTAATAAACATAAAATTCAAATGAAATACTAACTTATCTAATATTCTATCAATAAAATATATAGTTTTTTAAAAATATGATAGTTGTTGGTGGTGATGGCTAACGGATGAATGCCGACTACAGGCGGTGGTTGGTGGTAGTTTTGGTTGATGATGGTGGTTCATACTAGTAGCTAGTAGTGATTAGTAATGGTGGCGATTATGATTGAGGACGATGGTGGTGGGTGATGATAGTAAATAATGGCGGCTGGTGGTAGTAGTTGTGACTGAGAAAAGTGGTGGGTGGGTGGTGGTAAGCTATAATAATGGGCAGCGTCGGCTGTAGTTGTTGATGGTGATGGGGTGGTCAGTTGAGGTGGGTGAGTGTTGATTGTGGGTGAGAATGATATATGGTGGTGGGAAAGGTGGAAACAGTGGGTGGTGATGGTCGATAATGGTGGCGGCTATGATTTAGGATGATGGTGGTAGTGGAGGTAGTGGTGGTATGGTGGTAGTTGATAATGGTAGGTGGTGACGGCAGTTAATAATGTATGTGATAGGATCTTAATGAAATTAAGTCTCTGTTATAGATCTTAATCATACAGACCTATTCAGACCCGTTAAGTGGTTGTGAAGTAAAAAAAACAAACACACTGAATGATTAAGATTCAGACTTTAAAAACAAACGCACTTAATGTCTGAGATCTGAATGATTAAGATTCAGACCTCCATTAAGTGCAAACAAATGAGGCCTTATATTCCTTTCTACATCCCTGCCTAAACATTAATTGAGATTGATGTTTAGTTGATATTTGATATTCGACATGGATTTAACGCCGATGTTTAATAGACCAAATGTGGTTTGATTCTTTCCCACATATCTTCACGTATGCATAGCAAGAGTTTCATGCAACAGTTCTTCTCATCATTTTTTTTAGATTTAACATCTCTCACTACTAAAAAAACTGGCTAATTTCATCCAGGAAAATCGACCGAAATCGGCCGGAATTTGAGAAAAAATGGCCGATTTCCGACCGCTTTTAATTAGTTGGAAAAATGATGGTCGCTAAGGTGTTGCGATCGAAATCGGTCGGAAGTTTCCGATCGAAATCGGTCAGAAGTTTCCGATCGAAATATGTTGGTTATCTAAATGAGTTGGCTGATAGTGAAACTACATATACCGACCGACATAGGACGATATGAATTAAAAAAAATTATAAATTTTTCAAATAGCGACCGACTTCGGTCGAAATTTTAAATATATAATAATTTTATAGTTTATTGTAAATTGTAATTGAAAAAAACTAGATTTTCGACCGACTTCGGTCGATTTCCTGGTAAAATTGGGTAGAATATGCCTACTTTTAAGCTACACCACCTACCAATTTAAACCAATATACATCCTATAATGGCAGCATTACATTATTGCCATTCAACGATAATTTGAAAACCCAACAACAACAATTAACCAACAACAACGCTAACAAAAACAACGCCAACCACAACAACAACTATACAAATGTTCAATAACAAAATAATATCAACAATACAATCATTATTCAAAACTATTCCCTACTAAATATTCACAAGTTCAAGATTTTGTTTAGCAATACACACCCATTCAATGAATGTTTTATATTACATCATCTTCATCGTCACTACTAGAACCTTCATCGTCGGCATGGTTCGAAGGATCGCAACGAGAAGGATTAGCATATGGGGAAGGCTCAGGAGACCGGAGAATAGGAAAAGCACCACTAGCAAGAAGATTGGCCAGCTGACCTTGAAGGAGATTAAATTATTCGTCCCTCTTTTGTAGCTGAACTTGAAGGGTATCAAATTGTTCATCTCACTTTTGTTCTCTATCCTTTGTCTCTTCAAGCTCTGCTGTCAGCTTTGCGATCTTTTTTTCCATAGACGAGATAGTCGACCAAATCCCTACTAAAATGACAATAACTATAAAAAGTTGCTAATGGCATTTGCCTTATTACAATCAAAGTTTAAAATGAATCTAGAAAGCAAGTAAAACATTATTCCTAATCTATTTGGTCCCAGAGGGACTTTCTGCCTGCTTGGCCTTATTTGCTCCATTAATTAGATTCCCCAGGTCGCTCATGTCCAGCAGCAGATATGCCCTTGCTAGATGCCCTCCTTCGTTGCCCTCTGCATTCTGACAGTCTGAGATCCTCTTCCTCATCTTTCCCTCGAGCTCCATCAACCCCTGCTCCAAATACTCCAACCTTTCTGTTGACTTAGTAGAGATTCCCCTCCACTTGTTGATTGCTTCCATGTCCACTTTATATTGTTCCAAATGCCTGGCCTCAGACTCGAAAACCTTTTTGTGCAACCTCTTGTATTTGACTTGTGCTTCAACAACGTCGTCTATGACCCTATTCCTCAAATTAACCCCTAACTTGACATCTCTCGCTATGTCATCTACCAACCATGATAGGTAGAAGTATACATGGTCGGCGTGATACCGATATGGCTTGATGGTATCTTTCTCCACAATGATCTTTTGATGCCACATGTGTTGTGCCCTCGAACTTGAATGGAATGGCGTTCCCCTGGAAGTCTTCTTTGTACTGAACCATTTTGGAAACTCGTGGTATAACTTGCTTTCTCCCAGCTTGCCTCATAACCCTTATAGGAGGATAAGGATAGATTCCTCTCAATCCAATTAGCATTAGATGAAGAGCCTCTCTCGGCCTGATGATGAACTCACTGATAAGAACCACTTGAACATCCAATGTACCTTGTCATCAATCAAATTGCTAAAGAAACGTACCCAGCTCACATTGTTCCCTGGTTGTAAAAACCTATCTGGGATAAAAGCCATTCTCTTCGGATGGTGATAGGCTATGTGGTCATTCCATGGTCGTCGCGGAAGTTCTTGGCGGTATTCTCCTCTCTGAAGGTGTGCTAACAGCCATACTTGCAGCAACAGATTGCAACCCTCGAAATGCCTATACCCCTTTTTGCAACGGTCTAAGTCTCGGTACATCTCAGCTAAAATCATTGGGACAATAGTATAAGTTTTCCCCTCAATCCCCTCTATTAAGGTCTTAGTGACCATATCTAGGCAAGTGTGGATATTTTCTCCCTGTATTGGGAATACCAGCATCCCTAGAAAACAGACAATGAATACAAAAACCTTGCGGTGTGACCAACTTAGAGAAGTGATGGCAAGCTCATCATAGTAAAGGCGATATGACTTGTTGTGCCCATAAAACTCATAAAGGAACTCGAATGGTATGTAAGATTTCTTCAGACAGACTAACCCATCATTTTTCTTGAAACCCATAATTTTCAAGATACCTCGAGAAGTGCGGTTTTTTGGTACCAACAAACCAGGGCTATCCCATAGGAGTCCAGTGAAGCCTCCTATTTATTCTAAAAGGGGAGTCATTTCTATGTTGCCAAAACGGAAGACGACTCTCTTCTCATCCCAGAACATGTTGGCGTCCTCAATTAATGCATTGTTTAGATGAATGCTAACAAAGAGGGTAAATTCCCTAGGACTCTTTTCACATGGTTTTTGTCACTTAGTGAAAGATTTTTCCACCAATCCAGCAGCAAAGGTGGGATACTTTGAACTATGCGGAACCTGGGGACTTCGTGCCTCATTTCTGCAAAACAAATAAAGTTAGCCCTTTCCCTCTCTGGATTTGGCTATTTACACGTTAATGATAAACATATTGGCATGTTTTCTCCAAATAATGCACAGATCATTATTTTGTCCCTTGGGATTATGGAAATCCCGGCGGAATTTGGACAAGTCTTGCCTTAGTGGGTTATTACGCGGACAGCGACTAACCCATACTAGGTTTGGACATGATGCATGCACAGTTAATATTAGAGCGAGGGTTTCTAGAGGAGTCTATACCGGTACCCTCAAGAGGACAACTTGAGAGGGAAAGGCACGGAACAGTCGACTGCACCGCTGATCGACTAGTTTTACCGCAAATAAGTCTTTCCAAATTTAAAGGGTGTTTTAGGAAGAGGGCGAACACTCATCAAGCGCCACTATGGTATTAATTATGCATGAGTGGAATATGATGTGGAGCATGCTTTATGCAAAGGTAAAACAACATGTTGTCAAATATTTTGCATGATGAAAACAGTAAATGCAGTATTAAATGAAACATAAAGTCATAAAAAAAGGAAAACAAGAAGAAGTTAGTTCGCGCAATGTGGAAGTTGTAATAAAGTAAACGAGGAGTAAGGATGGGGAGAGACATGATGTAGAAATTCTTAAGAAAAAAGACTTGGAGAAGGCGAACATGACTAGAAATAAAGGAAAACACATGTTATAACTGATTTGAGCAAAGATTTGCATATTAATGCGAATTCAAATAAAGGGAGAATAGGGGAAAGGGTGTGCATGCATCAATGAAAAGGGAAAACAGGAGCGGGATATTCATGTAACAATATAATAAGATATAAGGAAACATGTTTATCAAAGAATACTAATTCATATAGACCAAGTTCTCTAGGGTAAGAGCCTAAAAAAAATATTCTCAGCAGAGTCGCCATGTTGTCGCGCCCTTTTTTCTTGCGAAATCGGGTTTCGACATGTGACAACTCTTTTAAGAAAGTGTTAAAAGAGAGAGTCGCCACCTAACGGTTTCAAGGTGCGTTAGGGACCTATATGCATATGACTCGGGTTTACTAGTTTGCGTCACCAAAGATCAGGTAAGGGCTCAAATTACCTCGAAGAGAAGGTGTTAGGCATTCTTCGAGGTCCACAATTGTGGGTCCTGGCTGAACTCGAATTATATGAGTTAGTCAGATAAACAGAGGGACAATAAGAAGTTTGGGCAGTTATTATCAAGACTTTGAACAAATACAGACACTCGATTTAAAGACAAAATAGGGAGGGGGTCCTAAGTTTTTTAGCCTAAAGGATCACCCCGTGCAACATAAACAATACTTCATAACTCCCTCGAGATGGGGTGTTACTCGTATTATTCAGCGGGCACAAACTATCATCTCCTGCTACCGTATTACTATCTTTAACTTTGTTACCTAGAGCGCACTAATTGATTCTAAATCGTGCCTTATGTGTGCACTACCCGTCCCATGCATATGGCCCGGGAGGCTTTGGACCTACTATTTGGGTGGTTCTAGACTTTACTTAGGTTTCTCAAAATTGATAAATTTAAGCGACATTCAAAACATGTAGGACTACACACAAAGGCAGTAAATGGCTCAAGTTAGCCTCCACATGTAAGCAACAAATGCATGCAAACAGGTTTTACCCATTAGGCAGGTGACAAATTCCAGAATTAATACGAAATATAGTCCTTAAGTCCTATAGTCATGGCTTCTATGTGATTCTAAATTTTAAACGCACAGGCAGTGTTGCTTTCAATGAATTTGCAGATTGTAGGTATTACAAATCCTATAGGCATGCTTTCTAAATTGTTTGCGCAGTGAGACACTTGGTAGTTCAAAATTGCCAGTGTTTGATTTTATCAGCACACTTTTTAGGCGAGCAACAGGGTCCTATAGGCAGGATTTCTAAGAATTGGCAATTGAAACTAGTTATTATCTTCTCATTCCTATAGGCATGCTTTCTAAATTGTTTGCGCAGTGAGACACTTGGTAGTTCAAAATTGCCCGTGTTTGATTTTATCAGCACACTTTTTAGGCGAGCAACAGGGTCCTATAGGCAGGATTTCTAAGAATTGGCAATTGAAACTAGTTATTATCTTCTCATTCCTATAGGCATGCTTTCTAGGCGAGCAATTTAATAGGAATAACAGTAATAGAAGCTAATTTGATTATATTCCTATAGGTATGATATCTACGTGAATATTGTAAAGAGCGGGTATTTGTTACTCAATGTAATCCTATAGGCATGATATCTAATATGAAGCAATTTGAACAAATAATTACTGCATTGCAGCATAATAGCCAGATTATAACATGTGGGAAATGAACATGTGAGCAGGTGAGATTATTTACGTCTTATAGGCATGTTATCTAACACATAGAAATAGAGCATGTTGAACAAATTGAACACTCAGATCCTACAGGCAGGATTTCTATCCTTTCATGCAAACATTATAATAGACCCATTTTCCCAATTTACTAGTACCCCAATCGTTATTACAGAATTATTACAGGCCCAATACTGAATAAAATTACAAAGTGTTACAAATAACTATAGTGGGCCTAAGATAGGCCCAAAGTGTACCCAGCCCAGCCAGGCCTTCAATTTTGTTTCCACACAGATTTCACATAGTCTAGAAACCACAAGAGAACTTGGATCATACCCAACAGCCATAGTTGATCAAAGGATCCGGGAAAACAGTCATTTACACAAGCTAATTAGCTTATTCAGTAAATATAGAGAAAGCAGAATTGAGCAGTCAAGAAGAAAGTGGCCAAGAACCTTAGGCCCTAGTGTGTCATAGTTCACAAGGGCCTCAAAGTGGATCCCGAGCAGTGCTCACACTGGGGAGGTTAATAGAAGCTTTAAAGGGGCCTTGGCTTTCAGCCGACCATGAATTAGAGACTCAGAATGGGGAAACAAGCAATGAAAATAGTAGTAAAGTAACAGAGTTTGGAAGAGTGCAAAGACATTACAAAGCGATCACATAATGAACATATCAACACAGAAAATGCATGAACTCAAGAGACAAGTTAATGCTGCAAGTTTTCACATAACACATTGGGGCAGGGTATATTTGTAAGAGGCAAGGAGTCTTATACTTCTGGGATTACAGAGTACATAGGAAAAGGAGCATTAGGTCAATAAAACAAACAGTTATCACTAAATCCAACCAGTTCAAAATCTAAAGGATCAAATTATGCCAAACGCAGAGATTAAACAATACAACCTATTCCAGCAAGTCAAATAGAAATCACATATTATAGGGGGAAACAAGTCCGGAAAGATTAATCTAAGATAATTAGTTGTTAGGAGTGTGAGCATGTGATTTTTCACCTACTAAATACACCTACAAATTTGCTAAATAATTTAATTTTTTAGGTTTCTGTTGAATTTCAGTGTCTAGTTGTTAATTACTTATGATCATAATTCATCCTTTAAAATCAATGAAATATAATATAATAACAAAAACATTTATTATTTGGCACAATCAGGTTTTGATAATTAGTTGCATAATTTAATCCTTTTACTTAGAGAATTATAAAATTTGTTCTTTAAATAATTATGGGTATTAAACTAAATGATTTTACTTTTAATTAACTCATCAATTAATTTATAATTAGACAAAACTAAGTTAAAGTTAGTTACTACTTTTTAAAAGTTTAAATTGAATAGATTAATTAACTTAAATTGGCCAAAGTAGGTTTAAAATCGGACCTGGGCCAAATTACCCAGGCCCAAAATCCCTTCTCCCTAACACCAAATCCGGACCAGCCCAAACCCCTCACCCGTCCTGCCCCAGCTTAACCAAAACGACGTCGCTTTAGGCCCAGTCAATCCCAACCATTGATCTGTCTATGATCCAACGGACCGGAACTGGCCATCCTTTCCGTATTTAAGTGTCCAAACCCCACCCCATACCCCCATTTCGATCCAAACCCAACCCCAACCTCAAACCCTAGCCGCCCTATCTCCTTCATCTCTCTCAAACTTTAAACCCTAGCCGCCCCTGAAACCCCACCGCCGTCCGGCCACCATAACCACTCCAATCAACCCCAAATCTCAACCAGGCAACCACCATTACCTCCTCTATCACCTCCCGTATCAACTCCCCTGAAAAAACTGATGGACTTACTGGGGTTTCAGATCTAAGAATCTGAAAACCCCCGAAATTTCTCCCCGGACGATTCGAGGGAACCAATGGGTTAGACCTTCATGGGTCGATTGCTCTTAACTAGAGCAATCGATTCATGAAGGTTTAATTCATTTTTTCTTTAAAACCCCCATCGGATCTGGTAAGGCCCAGTGACCCCCTCCTCTTTTCCCATACCAAGTACTTTTAACATGCTAATCACTGCTTTCATTCATGTTTTTATGCTCAATCTGTTAATATCTTCTTTTAACTTTTTTCTGTTTTCTTCTGAATTTGCATGCGTTGATTAGGTAGCATCCATGTTTAGGTTTTAAGATTTTCTGTTAATCCTTAATTAATTAGATTTTCTGCCTATTTCTCTATTAAAAGTTAATTACAAATAGTTCGTTTAATTGATTCATATTCAGGTTATTTAGATTTATTTGTTTACTATTTGTCCCCAAGTGATATGGCCCCCTTTTCGATTATTTGCTTCCCTGCTTACCTGAATAGGTTAGATTAGGTTAATCGATTGATTGTCGATTAATTAGGTTAGTACTTGATTTTGAACCAGTGAACAGCCATGAATCAATCAAGGTGACAAAATTTCTAAAAATACCTAGGTTTAATAACTAGCTAAGTCTTTAATTTTAGTCAAAGTAGTCGAGTTGAATTAGCTCAAGTAAATCAGTTAACCTAAGTTTAAGGAATTAAACTCATCGACTTAAATCAATTAACAAGCTATTAAACTAGAATTAACACCTAGTAATGAAATTAACTTAAACCCAGGTAACTAATAAGTATGGTTGGAAACCAACTCTAAGAACCTAATTAACTAATTAAGCTAATGGTCTAACCTAACTTCCTAAAAAGAGACTAGACTCCTAATCTTATTAAAGGTTAAGTGTAATTTACTAAGTTAGAATTAACCAACACTAGTTAACCTCAATCTCAAAACAGGTCCAAAATTAGTAGAGATTAAGCACCCTAATTAATCAAGTCTAAACAGCTTAATTTTTTTCATTGGATCTAAGACAACTAGTTAGGTTCAATTGTGCATTTGAGTTAACTAAGCTTAAGAATAATTGATTCACTTAGTCTCACATTTAAATGATTCCAACTTCTTCAATCTAGAAATTAATTTAGGTAGCTTCTTAAGTATTTAACTGAAAATAAAATCTCTTTAAGACAATTAGGTTGAGGTTATGGACTAAAACAGATTCATTTAACCTAAGTTAAGAGAATTTAGTTGACTATCCTCCATTGAGTTTAATTAAACTGATGATTGAATAACTTAAATATAGATAAGTAGTATGAAAGCCAACTCTAGGCATTTAATCAACTAATCTTCATTCAATTGACTCAACCTTAGTTAAGAACAATTAGTTGTCACCCAAAAGAACCTTCTAGATTAGACAAATATTAGTAAATCAGACACTTAGGGATAGAAGGGTAATTTCAAGGGCTGGAATGTTCTGGAAGGTACAGCTGTCCCAAAAGGATAGGGTTGACAGTTGTACCTGTACCCTTTTCAGCTCATTTAGGATAGGGAATATGCTGAGCATATCCTATCCCAACTGTCCCTATATATACACACACTCTTTACCACTAGATGATGATTTTTTCAGAGGAGATTCTTCAGACCCTTCTTTGAACCTTTTGGACTGAAAAATACAAACTTTGACTAACTAAAAGACTTGAAAAAACAGAAACAAAAAGGATTTGCAGTAGGGGGGGAAACAATCTGAACTTAAGTTGGCTTATAGCTATGGTTTTCTTTCCTAAAGAACTTGGTTTTGTTTGCTGCCTTGGTTCAATCATTTGGTATTCTTGCTGGACTGTTTTTTTCTGGAAGTTTTCTTTCAAACATTCATACCCAAGATTTCTGGGTGTACTCTTGCTGGACTGTTTGGTTTTCTTTGGGGTTGCTGTTTGTTGCTGCTGGGTTTCTCTTCCTTTTTTTTGTTGATTTCTATCTGCCTGACCTTTATTTGGTCAGGACTTTCTGTTGTTATCCTACTCTTAAAGGTATGTAAAACTGAGTTTCCCTTTATATATGAAATATGAAGATCTGAAATCTGTTGTCTTTCCCCCATGAATCTGCATTTTTATTTGCTTAGACTTATTTCTGTATAAACTTATGTGCATATATATGAAGTAACACATTATGTTTGTTTAGATTCTAATCTCTGAATTTTACATAAGTCTGTTTCATCTTAAAACTGCCTGTTATATGTCTGTGCAATCAATGTTTATGTTGTAAAATAGCATCAAAGGGTAATGAACTTAACCTCTCATGGTTAAGTTCATCCTACAAAGATGCTGAAATACTGGTTTATTCCAGGTTTAAGATATCTAGATAATGTTATGAAACAGCACTAGGGTAGATTAATTTGACCCTCTATAATGGTCAAATTCACCCCATATCAGGTGCTTAAACAATAGTTTAGTTGCTGAAAGTCACCCTCTTAAGGGTATAAAATAGGTGATCAAAAAGGGCTTTGGAATAAGGAATCTGGACTCTTTAAATGTCCAGATTCATTCTCTAAAAATGCCTAAATTATCAAAGTCCCTGTATAGTTTGGAATTATGTTAGCATCAGCACTAGGGTAGATGAATTTGATTTGTTGATAATCAAACTCACCCCATGATAAGTGCACAAATGTTGGTATGTTGGCTAAAGTTTACCCTTAAAAAGGGGTATAGAGTATGTAGTTGAGAAGGCCATTAGAGTGAGAATCTGAACCCTTGGATGGTCAGATTCATCCTCTAAAAATGCCTAGATAAGCAAAGTTCCTATAGAGCTTAGAATTATGTTAGTTTTAGCACTTGGGTAGATGGATTTGACTTTTTAATAGTCAAATTCACCCCCTAGGTAGTGCCTAAACAGTAGCTGAGGGTGCTGAAAATTACCCTTTACGAATATAAAGTGGATAATCAAAGGCTCCTTAGAGGAAAGAATTTGAATCCTTTATTATGATCAGATTTATCCTCTTAAAATGCCTGCATAACCAAGTCAAGGAATTAATATGGACTGAAGGTCCAAAGTATGAAAATGACATTCCGGAGTTGAGTTGATCCTTTTATGATCATATTCACTGAGAAAGTGCATAACTAACTCTGCCAGATAGTATGGTTTAAACACACGCAATATCAGGATTAAAACTGACCTTTTCATGGTCAGTTTTGGTTTTGGTGGTTGCACAACACCTAAATTATATTGGGGTGTTCTACAGATTACAAAGAGAAGTCTCAAACGTAAGGCCTCAAGAGAGTTTCGAGTCAGCAAATTAGTTAGAATCTTATTTTTCTAGTTCTTTCATTATGGAAAGGGTATGGAGGCAGTCAAGTTATAATCCCCCTGTATTTCTTTAGATTTTCATTGTAATGTAATTTAAGACTGGATTGTACGCTTAATTTCAGTCTTATTCATGTTCCTAAAATTTCGAGTTTACATTTTTTCTATTCTGCAATGATATTAGACAAAAGAACGTATGTAAAATCTGTATGAACACCCCGTTTGGATTTTGGAAAAATGGTTATTTCAAATTCAGCAGAGTTTCAACATGAATAGAATCAGTAGATTATCTTCAGTTTGTCTTGTGTCTCATAAATTTGCAAAAGATCAATGTATACATATATTGAACTTGAAACCTTTAGATGCATGAGATTAGGTTGTTTAGAATTGATAAGAATTACTGTTTCAAAATTAATAAAACCGCCTGTGGCATGATCTTTGTTAGAAATCATGGAATTCTGAAAAAAAGTAGAGTGATTTCATCTTGCCCATTCGTATCAGAATTAATAAGTAACATATTTAGATATCTGAATTTTATAAGTGTATATATCTGAATGAACAAGGGACGTTCTGATTCCCATATTTGCCATCATTGGCTAAAAACACATTCTTTTTCAGAACTAGTAGTCCTATCACAAGGAGAGTTGACTTAGGATGGCCTAATGTGATAAAACTGGGCTAGATGAGGCCATAGCCCATAAGATGTTCTCTCNCGGGAATGCCTAACACCTTCTCCCAGGTTAACAGAATTCCTTACTCGGATTTCTGGTCGCAGACAAATTAAAACAGATTCAAAATTTCCTCGGTTTGGGATTTCAATAAATAAATGGTGTCCCGGCACACCGTAAAAAAATCCGGGTGGCGACTCTGAAACTAATAAATAAATCCCAAATCCGAATAATGTCACTTAAATTGGAAAAAACTCCAATATCCCACTCTTGTGAAAAAGGAGGTGTGACAGCTCTGGCGACTCTGCTGGGACTTAGAACCCAGAATCTCTGGTTCAGGGTTCAAGAATTCGAGCTTAGAATAGTAGTTATATTTGGCTTTATTATCTGATTTATATGTTTGAACCTCATGTGCTAAATGCTGTTTTTACCGCTTTAGTATTATCTGAACTGTATATAAAATGTGCCGAAACCCTCTTCTCTCTAAGTCTTCTAAATCATCTGGGAAGTGTGCACTTCGTGTGACTTCTTTTCTGTTAGAGTCATATCCAAATTTCAGAACGAGGTTCGGATAAGTTGCAAAGCCGGCGAAGCTTCTGTATTCCCGGTACGCTGCCCCAACCTCGGCTCGAGCTGTCCGCTCGGGTAAGCCTGGTCTAGAACAAAACCCCAGATTTAAACCTAGAATAACAAAACCTCATGCCGGATCCCTAGTAGGAACGCTTATTTGCATCATGTGCATTTGACTTAGGGGACTCAACACAGGGGTTGGGTCCGTCTAGGACAGGTGGACCCGAAATAAAAGACTACCCTAATGTATTTTATTTGCTACGTATGCATTTATTTATCACAGCTTGTGTATCGACCGGCTAAACAAAAAATGATGAGCAGAAAAACCAAGAGTGAGGTAGAATAGAGAATTTACCCTATTTTGGAAAATCCTCGTGTTTATCCCGAAGCGCTGCCAAAATTTCTAAAACAAATAAATAAAATATACAAAAAACAAAATGAGTGGGTATACATTAATCAGGATTTTGTTTCCCGAACTACGCTTTGTTTGATTCTCACTGGTGTGAGATACGTAGGCAACCCTCATCGGGTCCAACGCCATTTTTTCAAAATCAAACAAATATAGCCTTAAATAAAATCAGGTGACGTCATTATAGCCTAATCGCCCAAGTGGGGCGCCGGAAGGCCGTTTGGCAAGAATAGCCACCTATGTTTTTAAAATTTCGACCCAATTTGCGAACACTGCTTTAAAGAAAAAAAAGGGGGCCGTATTCGCAAATTTGGTCCATTATCTTTAAGCCTTTTGCCCAAAATGACACTTTTCAAAAAAAAATCTGTGGTCTTAATAAAAAGAACGAATGTGCAGGATGAAGACAGTTGAAAACATTCCTTTCAAAGCAGTCGAGGAAATACCTCTGGGACTCCATATGTGGTGGAGCAACTTGAAGGAGGCTAGTAAAAAGTCCGTTGTAAAAGCTTTAGGGGGACTTACTGGCCTTTTAAAGATCAA
>ML377434.1:164723-191190 GCA_005239525.1 Nicotiana knightiana | reverse complement strand
ATTATATATATGAGTCAGCACTCGAGTCGCAGGTATGATTCGCGATCGAGGGGAGCTTTATGTTAACTATATATATATATATATATATATATATATATGAGTTCGTGTCTAGATATTTCCTTACGACTCAGACCGGTTGTCCTACCCTTGTGTGCGCTTGAGGCTATAGGGTACTGTTTTCCATTGATATTAACTTGATAGATATTCTGGGGAAAAGGGAAAGTGTACATTGTTGCTTATTTTCAGTACTTACCTGGCTTTCTATATTTGACAGATATTTGTTGCTTACTGTCTCACATGTCTACTGCATTCCTTATATCCTGTTTACATTATTACTATTGGGCCTTAGTGAGTGTCATGTCGACTTCTCGTCACTACCTCTTCGAGGTTAGGCGGGATACTCACTGGGTACATATATATATTTATGTAATCATGCTACACTTCTGTACTTAACTGTATAGATTTTGGGGCTTGTGTTTCTAGTTATCCAACCAGTGCTTGACAGATTCCGGACCTGACTCCACGGTGAGCTGCCTCCCTTGGCGATTCCCAGCTATGCTATGGAGTTATCTTTTGTTTATTCCTGTCTATATCCTTTCAGACAACAGTACCTCTTGTATCTTCTTTTGTATATTCTACTAGTCGCTCATTGACTTGTGACACTAGTTCCTGGCACACACTTAGTAGATTCTATTTTGGGATTGCATATGTACATATTGGATCACGATCGTTTTTGGCTGTATGTATTTAAATTGATAAATGCTTCCGCTTTTATTTTAAATAGGTTAATTTTAAAACTTTGGGAGATATGTGGGGTTGGTATGTTAATAAGGAAAATATCACTAATAAACAACTGTTGGCTTGCCTGACCCCAGTGTTGGGCACCATCACGACCTGTGTGGGATTTTGGGGTTGTTACATTTTGTGGCTAGGTTCGAGTCATTTGGAGGCCGATTCACGAGGCAAGGGCTTGTTGGATTAGATATTTGCACGGTTTGAGGTAAGTAACACTTCTAAACTTGGTTCTGAGGGTATGAATCCCTGAATTACGTGTTATGTAGTTGGTGTTGAGGTGACACACATGCTAGGTGACGGGCGTGTGGTCGTGCACTGTAGGAATTGTGACTTGGTTGATTCCCTGGAATTGCGTAGTCAAATAATCCTATTATAATCCATATATTCTCCATGTGTTAGAGAAATTGAGCCGTGATTCATGTTAGAAATCATGCTTAGTCTATATGATGGCACTGTTGGGACCCACAACATTCGTGTTGATGTTGGCTAATGCACAATCCTAGCGTGACTGTCAAAAATAGCATGATAAGGTCACAACCGATCCATGCCTAAGATCACAGCAAAATCCACCATATCAAGAAGTAGAAGGTCTACCCTAGAATCATAGCTCCTGATAGTGATCAAACAACTATGGTATACCTGATCTACCATAATAGAATCCCCGATAGGCGTAGACACAACAGAAGCACTTAAAACAACATGAGACATATCCAAATATAAAGCAAAATAGGATGACAAATATGAGTAAGTAGACCCTAGATCAAATAAAGCTAATACATCTCTATAGAAAATTAGAATAATACTTGTGATGACCACATCCGACGACTCTGCCTCGGATTTTGTTGGAAATGTATAAAAACGGGACTAAGCCTTATCACTCTAAACTCCACCTCCCGGACTGCCTCTAACTGGCTGGCCTCCACCTCTAACGGCCTGACCACCACCTCTAGTTGCATGACCCCTCCCTCTAGCTAGTTGAGCGAGTCATAGTACTACTGGCATCGGAATCATGGCACGAGTACCCTGTTGTGGTCTGTTTCTCCTCAATCTAGGACAGTACCTCCTAATATGACATGCATCGCCGCACTCATAACAACCTCACGGCTGGCCTAACTACTGAGTGTGAGATGATCCCGGATGGTCCGAATGAACACCGCAGTAACTCTATAGTAGTGGTGTAATGATAAGAGCTACGAGTGTACTGAATACTGGCTTCTTAGGACGAGATCAATAAGAACCACGACTGCTCAAAGCATCGTGTTCTATCTGAAGCACTGACTGTATTGGCCTGTGAGGATGGCCTCTAACAAACGAACCCTTGCCTTTAGATGAAATACCAGTGAAACCACCAAGATTACGAGGCCTCTTCAAAGATACCGCATCTCTACCCTGACTGTGAATCCTTCCGATCCATTTAGCAATCTTTACAACCTGCAGGAAAGAAATTTCATCCCTAGTCTCCTTGGCCATCTATATCCTTGTACCAAAAGTAAAGCCATCAATGAATCTCCTCACCCTATTCCTCTCGGTAGGGATCAAGATACGTGCATGTGATATAGGTCCAAAAATATGGTTTAGTGCTGGGTAACAATCATACTACCCTGTTGTAGATGCTCGAACTGGCTGTGGTACTCCTCTCTCAGGGTAAAAGGAATGAGCTTCTCCAAAAATAGTTGTGAGAATTGATCCCATGTGAGCGGAGATGAACCTGCTGGTCTGCATTGAACATAGTCCTGCCACCAACTTTTAGTAGAGTCGCTTATCTAAAATACTGCAAATTCGATTCCATTGGACTCCACAATACCCATATTCCGCAATACCTCGTGGCAATAGTATAAATCGTCATGTGGGTCCTCAGAAGGTGCACCACAAAAATGAATAGGAAAGAGTTTGGTGAACTTATCCAATCTCTTTATCCCCTTAGATGACATCGCGGGCCTATCACCAGACTATGTAGCAAAGATAGGTTGAGCTACTCCAACTAGTGAAACTGTCGCAGTCGGATATATTGGGGGCATATGTGTTGGAGTGTGAGTGGATAGAGTTTGGTCTCCTCTCCCATCCTGAGAGACGGTTGGTGCCATAGGAATACTCCGACATGGATCACATTCTCCATAAGGCCCAATAAGATGACTAAAGCACCCTGAAGTACGAGAGAGGATATGAACCCCTCCGGGACCTGAGCTGGTCCAACTGGTGCTGTCTGAACAGGTATCTCCTCCTCGTGTTTGATCTGAGGTTCTAGAATAGGTGTTGATGCGCATGCTCTAGGCTGAGATATGCCTCTGCCTCGGCCCCAACATCGACCCCGACCCCTACCTATGGTAGTGGCTGCAATGTGGGGCTCCAGCTCCTACCTGGCTGTGGATGATGTATGTGTCCCCACCATCTGCGAGCGAACAAGAATAAAATGGTTCAAACTTCAATGATAGAATAAAGTCACATAGAAAAGAAATAAAGAAGCAAAAATTTTCTAAAACCATTTAGCTTCTAGAAGATAAGTATAGACGTCTCTGTACTTATTCCTCCAGACTCTACTAATCTTGCTCATGACTCGTGAGACCTAGGCAACCTAGTGCTCTGATACCAACTTGTCACGAGCCGAAATCTCCAACCATGGGATCGTGATGGTGCCTAAAATCCACTTGCTAGAAAAGCCAATGTTAGCTACGTACTTAAACAATTTTAACAATTTATAACAGAGTGATGATAAATAACAATTGATAAACACATAAATGAACACAATATAAATATAAATAACACGGTATTAAACTACTCCCAGAAATCTAGGCTCACAAGTACATGAGCCACTACTACAAATACGGTTTGAAAAAAAGTACAACTATCAAAAACTATATAAATAGTAAAACATGATAGAAGGGGACTTATGGGACTACGAACATCAATATTTTGCAGTCGAATTCGAGCATTCTCTGCTAACACTAGGATCTGTACAAGAAGTGCAGATCTTTTGCATTCAGTGGTGTCACCATGGGTGTTCATGAAATGGGGGATGGACATAGTCAGCCCCTTACCACAAGGGGCCGGTAAGGTAAGAATACTTTTGGTTGTAACGTATTATTTTACTAAATGGGTTGAAGCAGGTTCTTACCAAAAGATCAAAGAACGAGAAGTGGTATAACGACCTAGTAGATCGTTTCGAGAGTTATAGCCCCATTTCCCCCATTTCTGCTTCTTTTGTGCATTACAGCTGTATTTTATCATGCCGGGTTGGTTGGTTTGGTTCCGGAGTCATTTCTGAGTGAATTGAGACATTTAGTCTCTAATTTAGAAGCTCCGTTAAGTGATTTTAGTCCTAGGAGCGCGTACGAAATGTGATTTGGAAGTCCGTAGTAAAATTAGGCTTGAATTGGCCAAAGTTGAAATTTTGGCGATTGTGGTCGGCATTAGAAATTTTGATGTTGGGGTTGGAATGGATTTCCGGAAGTTGCTGTAAGTTCGTGATTTCATAGTTGATGTGTGTGTGAAATTGAGGTCTTTCGGACGTGGTTTGATAGGTTTTGGCGTCGTTTGCAGAATTTGGAAGTTTAGAAGCTCTTAGGCTTGAATCCGAGGGTAACTTGGTGTTTTGATGTTGTTTTGGGTGATTCGAAGGTTCAACTAAGTTTGTATGGCGTTATATGACTTGTTAGTATGTTTGGTTGAGGTCCCGAGGGCCTCGGGGTAATTCTGGGTGGCTATCAGAGTGTTTGGAGTTTGGAAAGTGCAGCTGAAGCTGCTGCTACTGGTGTTTTCCACACCTGTGGAGTGGGAGCCGCTGGTGCGAGCCTGCAGGAGCGACTGAGGAGCCGCGATGCGGCCAAGAAGAACCTAGAAAAGAACCGCAAGTGCCAATAGGTGTGCTCATCTGCGAGCCTACAGAAGCGGGTGGTTGCCGCAGAAGCGGAGAGGAGGCCTGGTAGTGGTCGCAGGTGCGAGGTCTTTTCCGCACCTAGGAGGTCACAGAAGCGGTTGAGGAGCGCAGGTGCGGAGATGGGCGCGTATGTGATTTTCCGCAGATGCTAATTTTGTTGGGCAAAAGTGGCTCCGCAGGTGCGCATTTTGAGCTGCTTGTGTGAGGAAGCCTGGGCTCAATTAAAAGATTCAAAACGATGAACCCATTTTTCATATTTTGAGCTAGAGAACACGAAATTGGGTGATTTTAGAAGGGATTTTCATGGTGTTGATTGGGGTAAGTGATTTCTACTTGGTTTTGGTTAAATTTTATGATTACATCTTTGATTTTATCATCTAAATGGTGAATTGGGGTGAGAAATTAGGGAAAAAGAGGAAGAATCCTTGAGTGAGATTTTTGAGGTATTGAATGGGTTTCCGTTATCGGATTTAAATAAATTTGATATGGTTAGACTCGTGAGTGAATGTGCTTTCGGGTTTTGTATTTTTGTCGGATTTCTAGACGTGGGCCCGGGGTCCGGATTTGGGCCAATTTCGGATTTCTGGCTATAATTTGGTATTTTCCTTGTGGAATTTATTCTTTTAGAACATATTGATCGTATTGTATTGCTTGTGGCTAGATTTGGAACATTTGGAGGCCTGTTCGAGAAGAAAGGGCATTCCGGAGTAGGATTTCTACGCGGTTGAGGTAAGTAACAGTTTTAAATCTGGTCTTAAGGGTATGAAACCCGGAGTATGGGATAATGTGACTGTTTTGAGGTGGCATCCATGCTAGGTGATGGGCGTGTGGGTGTACACCGTGAGGGATTGAGACTTGGTCCGTCCCGGGAGACTGTGAAGTCCAATAGCCTTTATTTGTGTTTATATGTATTCGTGTCTACTAGAACTTGACTGCCTTTCATGATAGAATTCATGCTTAGGCTATGTATTAGCTCATGGTAGTTATACTCAGTCATAGTGATTCTTGTACATGCTTACCTCAGTCTCTATTATCTCCCTGTTGATACACTATAGTGCTTTGATTTGGCTTTTTTTTTCCTTTCTTTATTGAGAGTTGTGAGATTAGAGAGGTTCATGACGGAGTGAGGCCGAGGGCCTGTTTGTGAGGTATTGTACCTTAGCACGTGAGTTGTTCGTACGGATTCTGATGTGATATGGTAGCACGTGAGTTATCCGTGCGGGCCTTGTTATGATATTATAGCACGTGATTTGTCTGTGCAGCAAGTGAGTTGTCCGTGCAGATTATAGCGCTTGGGCTGTAGGAGCCCCTCCGGAATCTAAACACCCCTAGTGAGCGCATGTACCTATTGAGCATGTGTGTTGAGGGCTGAGAGTCGAGTGTCAAGTTATTGAGGGCCTGAGTAACAGTACCGGTGAGATTTCATTTGTTTCTCCTTGTTGTTGCATTTAGCTGATATTTGTTTTGCTGGAATTGGTAATTATGCAACTGATTTTACTCATGTTTACTCTTAACTGTGAAAATTATCAACTAAATTGTTCTGTATAGCTCATCACTACTTCTCAATTCCTTATTTATTTATGTTGCTTGCTGAGTCGATTGTACTCATACTACACCTTGCACTTCATGTGCAGATTCAAGTGTGTCTGAGCACGGAGACCGTTGAGTCCAAGCATGTTTGAGTTTCGAAGTCTGCAAGGTAGCTGCCAGCATCTGTAGGAGCTTGTTACTCCTTCTACATGTCTTTTCGTTTTTGTATTGATATTTAGAAATTTGATGTATCAGTCTTAATACTTAGGCGCTCATGACTTGGTGACACCCTGATGTTTGGGGCTCGTTTTCCACACTTTGTTTCTAATTTGAGTTTAACTTTGATTTTATGAAAAATTCCTGATATGGAAGGAATTACATTACTTTTATATTTTAATTTGAAGTATTTTTGGGAAGTTCGGCTTGCCTAGTACCATCGATAGGCGCCATCACGACATGTTAGGTTTGGGTCGTGACAAGTGGTTAGTTTCACATGGGACCACATCGTCTGTCGATTTGGGATACCAAAAGAGATTGCTTGTGACAACGGGCCACAGTTCATAGGTGCCAAAATCACGAAGTTTTTGGAAGGACTGAAGATCAAACGAATTACATCTTCATCATACCACTTGAGTGCTAATAGACAGGCAAACTCAACCAACAAGGTAATTATCCAAAACCTTTAAAAGAAGTGAGAAGATGCTAAGGGCAAGTGAATGGATGAGCTACCGGGTGGTTTTTTGGCATACCGGACCACAACAAAGTCAAGCACGAGAGAAATACCATTTTCATTTGTGTGCGGTTCAGAGGCTTTGATACTGGTAGAAGTGAGGAAATCGACCTTAAGGTTTTCCCGAGCAAATGAATAAACAAATAATGAAGCATTGCTGGTCAATCTAGATTTTCTTAAAGAGCACCTGGATCCGACATATGTGAGGATGGTGGCACAAAGGCAAAGGATGCAAAGGTATTACAATCGTAGGGAAACTCTCCAGGATTCCAAAGTTGGGCATTTAGTTCCAAGGAAGGTTACTCAAAGTACTCGGGAAGTTAATACCAGGAAGTTGGGATCGACATAGAAAAAACCATACCAGGGTTTAGCTATAACCAATAAAGGTTCATACGAAATGGAAAATAGGGATAGAGTTAAATTTCCAAGAAATTGGAACATGGCTCACCTCAAAAGGAATTACTACTGAAGATCATTGCCGGTGCTGGAAGTTTGTGCTGCACTCTTTTTCTCTTCGACCAATTTTTGTCCCAAATGGGTTTTTCTAGCAAGGTTTTTGACGAGGCTGCGATATAATGCATACTACGAAAGAAGGAACATCGGCAAGTTGGTGAATCAACAACCGAAAGCACTGTGTGGATCAACTCGTATGGCGATGAACCTGTGGATGGTTAAATAAGCATTGGCCAAATAACATAACATTACTCCATGGTTGTCCCCATTGGCCTCTGAAATAGATTATTTACCCACCCACAAGTTGTTTACACTAATGAGACAACAATCCAAAGCTTACTATGAAAGAAATGTCATCGGCGAAGGCAAGACTTCCAGTGTTCAAATTCTCAATCTTAGCATCCGAACACTATGGGGTAAATAATAAATGACAAGGCACTAAAAGTGTTTCGAAAATCGGGGACTGTTAGAACCAAGATCAATGTCTTATCAGGACCGAGGACTGCATGATCAGTCCCGTAGAAATATGTTTTACAAGTTAGCAACATGTATTGGCAGTTTTATTTACTTAAAATGAATGTTCATGTAAATGTACTTGTAAAGATAAAGTGAATTAATCAAAGTCCTTATATTTTTAACTTATTTCTTGTCCAAGTGGGAAGTTAATTTATTTTATCTTTTAAAAGTTAAAAAAACTTCATATGCTTGTGCAGGAATGAACAAGAGACGTCCTCTTCAACATCATCATGAACATAAAGGCCCTCTCTTACAAAACCCTCATAGTAAAGGGGAGGTTCCGGATGTGCTTAAGCCCCGAATCAAAAGCTATCGGATGTGAAAAGAATCATGAAGCTTTGTTAATTAAAAGAAAAAGAACATATTTTGCACAACGCTTAATCAAAAGAGTTTCTTTAAAACGCCAAACTTACTATAAAATTTTGGCATAATTACAAAAATTAAAGAATAAATACATCAGTTCTTGCTACCAGAACCCGAAAGGAGAGAAAAGTCTTCATTTTCCCTAGTGGGAGAAGGCTATTACATTGTCGGTTCAAGGAATTCATATTCTTCGATCCCGAGCCTTGCAATGCAGTCATCAATATTGATAATGCCTTCTTTGGCCTCCTCCAAAGTCCTCATCTTTGTATGATATATATGGCTTAAATTTTATCGAAGACGAGGGAATCTTCTTGGTTTTGGAGTGTTTGCTTGGAGCTTATCAATCTTGGATTGGAGCTTTTACAGCTTTCGATGTGTTGATTTTGGAATCAAGCTTAACGTTGGTGGTTGAGTGAAGTCGATTCTGCTCCATGACACTTTTAAGTGTTTCTTCCATTTTTAGTATCCTCTCCTCGACAACATTGGTCTCCTAAGTTTTGGAGCTTAATCTAGCCTCCAAGTTATTAACTTGTTCCATGAAGGCAGACTCACGCTCGGCAACAACAATCACAATATCATGAAGCTCAACCTACTTAGCCTTTTCTTCCTTGAGATTTTCATATAGTCGGGCAGCTTCCTGGCTATGAGCCATCCTATCTTATTCAAACTTCTGCAATCGATCCTCAATCTTATCCATTTGAGCAATTTCTTCCTCTAGCACAAAGAGCACTCGACAAGCTTATTCCTTTCATTCAAAAGTTTATCTTGTTCTAAAGCAAGCCCTTTTCTTGTCAAGAATCAACCTCTGCAGACCATCAGAGTCAAGAAGGCTGGCCTGAAAAAGGGTTAGAACCAAAGTTATTATTGCAAAATATAAATTGAAATAAGATAGAAGGAAGTGAAATTGCAACATGCGCCGAGAAATGCATACTGTTATTTATTAGGCACTCCCCAGAAAGGGAGTCCATCCTTTTCCAATATTTCTTTAAGGCCAACGACTTCAGATACTTGGCAAGATCTATTGGCTTGGAAAGTAGATGGAACCCACTCAAAATAGAGACAACAACACTTCTTCTTCTGTGACGGTCCTGAGTGGATGCCAAGTAAGTACTTCCCAGATTTCCATAATCGGGAAACCTCGGGGAAGAAGTGCTCTCTATTTGTTCAGCATGGGCCGGTGGAGAATAAGTAGTTGACGTAGATGGAGAAGAAGTTGTTATTGGCTTAGAATTCAGTGGTGGAGGAGGGTCAGGGACTGAACCCCTTTGACCAGATGTGTCGACAGGGATCAGATAAAGGGAATCGGCATTTTCAACCAAACCCATTTCCCCAGAGTGCCTGAACTTCCTTTGGCGATGGATTTTGGAGATCCCCCAACTGAGTACCCGGTTGAGCCGATAAAGATATTTTCCATCCTTGAAGAGAGGCCTCTCCATCATCATCCTCTTCTTTATCATCGAGGACCACTATGTTAGGCTCGACTGATGTTTTTTCACTCTTTTTCCCTGAGTCCCGGTTGAGGAGGTACGCTTCCTCTTTAGTTCTTATTTTTGAACTGGGGACTCCTGAAGGAGGCACACTCACCGGAGGCACGAGTAGATCCACGAGCCCTACTCGAGTTAAGGGCATTCTGCAATACCCGTTCGGCCTCCTCGGGGTCATCAAGAGCCTCGGCGTCGGGGTACATGGCAGAATCCTTTGGAACTCCTATATGGAGAAAAAAGGCAGTTAAAAGACTGTTCCTTAGATGTTAATACTGAAACAAAAGAAGATTTTTTGCTTACTGTGAGTCTTGGCTTTCCAACCATACTGTGGATCCATTCTTTTCCACCGTCGGGACTCCGGAGTAGTAATATCAAGAATTTTCTGAACCTAGTGGGCCAAACCTTGAACATGTGGTGGTTCCAATGGATGGATGGAACGAAGGAGATAAAAAATCAGCAACGAAGGATGTTTTTCCTTTTACGTGGAAAGGGAAAGATACCCGACAACTTACAAAAGAGATTCCACCATTCGGGAAAAGTTCGCGTTGTGGTCGAGATGATGTCCCTGGTAGAAATGACAACGCA
This sequence comes from Nicotiana knightiana, assembly GCA_005239525.1. NCBI lineage: Eukaryota > Viridiplantae > Streptophyta > Magnoliopsida > Solanales > Solanaceae > Nicotiana > Nicotiana knightiana. The sequence goes on along the minus strand of ML377434.1, from coordinate 180,860 downwards.
CCGCTTCATCCATCCATGGTTGTGTCATCATCAATGTTGGTAAGGAGGGAATGATGATCGCGCTTGCTAAGATTTATCACACCCCCACGAAAAATCTTTGGGGGGTAGAGGTTCATCATGTGCGAGAGATTTAGGGGAGTAGAGGTTCCCTGTCTCAGTGCATAATACGTGGAGGCAGGCCACTATACGCCATATGGATGGACCTACTTGTGCCAAGAAGACATGGTATAGATGGCAAAACTCTAAGGCTATTTGTTCAATTCCTTCACTCGTTCCCAAGGTGAAAGAGCCAAAAGTGAAGGGGTATGTATAAAATACATAAACCCCGGCTTGGAGTAAGTAACTCACTTTGTCGCATCAGGAATGATGATTTTGAAATTATTCCAATTACACTCCTCCTTCACAACGGGATACTAGGAGGAAGAATAAAAGAAGGTCCCCTACTAAAGAAAAGGTGAAAGTTTCCGGAGGCAGCGGTGTTTGAAGACATGTTTATGAAGAAAAGTGTTTTACTGAGAAAGTTGAATATTGCAGAAGAGCTCTAAGGAGATTCAAAGAAGAAGAAGAAGGAGTTGTGAAGGTAAAAAGTGAAAATGATGAGTAGTGGGGAAGTTATAGACAACAAAAATCGTGGTCGTGATTACCTCGAAAATAGGCGAAAATATTTGCTAAATCACGGGGCAACACGTGTTCGGGTCATTAATTGTGAGAAGACGTGCGTCTTTTCAAATGTTAGAGAGTATTCAGGAACTTTCCCACCAAAAAAGGAATTCTTATCTACTTCCCGGTAACACTAAGTTGCATCATCGGAAAGTAAATGGATTATCTGTATGGGGTAAAATTAGTTAATGATAGCTGGGCGAATGACAAATTGACACATGGAACTAAAGACAGGTTGGATATGAGTTAGCAAACAACTGGCATCGGATGCAAGCATGCAAGCAGTGCTGAACGAATCCTGAAGACGGAGAAACCGGTAACAAAGATTCAAAGCACTGTTATTGGATAATATTTAATTCGCAGTTGTTACAAAAAATATCTGCATTTATAGCCAACCGTTGTGCACCCATCAATGACGATTTTATTCTCATTCAAGAGGAGCTTGATTTGAGGATCTTGTTTCCTTGAATCAAGCTATAAATTGGAGGATTAACAACCATTGAAGACACGAAATACTCTGCACACAAAAAGCTATAATCTACTTTCGTATTACGCCCAATTTTAGTTATTGAATATTGCTCTCACATTTGCCATCGGAAATGCTAAATTCTTAGTTAGGCTTGTAATTTTCTTTGGTTTTAATTGACAATCTTACTTTTGTTCTTATCTATTTATTATTTTTGGGTCAAATTCATTCGCTTGTCTATAAACCACGCCATAAAATCAATTGTACCGTTGACTGGCTCGAGCCTGGTTGGTTGGACTGACCGCTGAAGGCACCTCATGCATGAGGTGCATTAGAAAGTGGCTGAGCAAAGTGTGCAACCTAAGACCTCAGAATACTCGGAGCACCACTAGAAGATGGAAGTGTTGGGTGAACTGGACGACTCATATGGCCTCTACCATGACGGGCTTCAGCTGCAGCGTGACCACCACTAAATCCTCCCGTACCTCGAGGCCTCTTGGCCTCCCTGTCCTCTCTCTCACGGCTCGAATCCCCTCCAACTCTCTAGCCATGCTGAATCTAATATCATAGTTGAGTCCCTCGATGAATAGACGGACCCGCTCTCTGACAGTAGAGACCAAGGCAAGTGCATATCTGGACAAATCACTAAATTGGACAACATACTCTGGCGCTGTCGTAGTATTCTGGCGCTTATGGGTAAACAAAAGTTAAAACAGGTAACCTATTATAACATTATTGATAGAGTGACAAATTAAATTCATTTTTCTAAATACATGTCATAGTTCTAATTTTCAATTACAAAAACACCCTTCACCGTCTAATCCATACACACGATTTTTGTAATTTACCAACAAACACGGCTGGCTATACTGTCAGCTCAAAAATATAACACAAAGAAATTGACTCAAAGTCCCCCTCCCCCACCCTCTAACACCTCTCGTTGTAGATTAGTGCGAATTTCATTTATTATTTAAAGATCAAATTCTCAATAACCAAGGCAAAGTTAGAGTATTAGGTATGAATTTGGATCGATCTTAATTTTTTTCGTTTACACCCTATATTTGTATTAGGAATCCATTAGATATGTATAAAATTTTAATTATGCACCCAATAACAAAAACGAGTTATGAGTTCAAAGATAAGTTCGAATTCATATATTTTAAATCCCGTTCCTCCGTTCAGTCAATAATCATATACAAAAATTAACCAATCACAGAGTGCCATTTATCGAAACTCCTATCATATTGCAGCTCAATAGGAAAGACTTTGATTTCAATGCCAGGAATGTTTTCCAGGAAGTGAGTAGGTAAAATGTTATGTATTGGGAACATTTTAGCGAGCATATTTGTTTCCATTTAAGATGTTAATTTGATTTACAATTTTCTAGTGGTGGTGGCCAAGATTTTACAGAAACTGTTAAAAATTTGACTGTAGCAAAAACATGACATCAAATTTGAATGAATTAATAAATCTGAATTTTTTACTATTACGAAATTGTAGAAAAATAGAATCTTGTCAAACATTTAGAAATGTCCCAACAACGAATGAGTCGGTATACATTGAGACAGGGGACTACTGGTTATAGAACACTTTTTCTATACTAAAGAACAGTCGAACAACTTTTCATCTTAAGTGTACCAAAATTTCCTAGAAACCGATTATCTGTTGTGATTGCTCCGGTCCTGGTCTGGCAACGTAAACTTCGTTTTGCTATTTCGGATTTTTCTACTTAACTCCCTTTTCGCTAATTTTTTTTATTTAATTGTTTTTTGTGTAAGTTCGTTCCTAAATATAAGAAACACGTCATGAGCATATTTTTATTTCAAAAGCGATGTGAATTTTCACAATTTACCCAAGTAATAATGCACAAACACACTCAAAATATATACTTTTCATCCTTTATCAGTGATATGCTAGGATTTTGTTAATTTCAACACATAACATTGGACCATAATCAAATGTAAGGTAGTGGTTTTGGTGGCTTTATGCGGCAAGACTTTTGATTTAGAGGAATTGCCACAACTCAATTCCCGCTATAGGTCATGATAGCGCCTAATATCGCCATTAGGCAAGCCGACAGTGAACCATCTAATTAATTATTTATTTTATTACTTTTTAAATCACAAGATTTTTATTAAATAAAGAAATTTGTACATTTAAAATCATGTATACATACAATGCTAGTAAGATATAAAATAAAAGGTGAGAATATTTGAACAAAACCATTAACATCAGCTAGAATATCCTGAAACCTGGTGTCACAAGTGCATGAGCAAATACCAAGAAATACAATACCAATACAACATCTATTTGGAATGTAAAATTGACAGGATAACATGAGTGAATATGAAGGAGACTCTGTGTGCTGCAGATCGTAACATGGGATGCAACTCACCTTAAAGTCCCCGCAATTGTTACGCCTTTGCGATTAAATAACCACAAAAAATATTTACCTGCACAATAAGTGCAGAAGTGTAGCATGAGTACGAAAATCAACACGTACCCAGTAAGTATATGTCATAATCCCGGGGAATTAGTACGAAGGGTCGACATCGACACTTGCTAGTGGTCCAATAAATCAAGTATGGTAAATAGTAGACACATATGAAGCATGTTAATTAAATAGTGAAAATAAATATAGGTACATAATACGACTAGGGATGACAATGGTGCGGGGAGGGTTTGGCAAAACCCATAAAATTTCAACTCGCCCCACATAGTTATTTTTTCAGTTTTGAACCCGCCCTGCACCCGATATGAACAGTAAACACAAAGTACTCAAATATTGGTTACTTCTCAAATGGAGTATATATTATGGTCATACCAAATAGATCATCACTTTTCAAGTCAGAAAAATCCACGGATACACTAGTTTCTTGTCAAATATTACGCACGATTCTGCTAAGGTGAGCGGCCCGATCCCATAAGAATATTTCATGAAATTGCCGAGGCGAACTGCCCGGTCCCATAAGAGTATGTTACAGTATCCTGCCGAGGCGAACGATCCGAACCCATAATAGTGTGATACATGATACTGTCGAGGCGAGGGACCCGAGCCCACAAGAATATAAAGATTTTACGTGTCTTTCGACCCCGAGTTTATTCAATCTGCTGATGAGACAGTTGATGTTAAGCTTAATGTATATATATTTGTGTGTATATCGCCTCATGTTTTACTTTTATTTCGTGTATTTGGGATGTTAAACATGATGATTTATATTAATTTTAAGTGTTTTTATGTATAGGAATGATCCGGGAGCAATCGGGGACGAAACGCGCAAAATTAGAATCAAAACAGATGAAATCGGCAAAAGTGCGATTTTGGGCACCACAGGCAGAGCATGCCGCCAGGTGTGGCGCTGTGGGCAGTAGATAAATAGGAGCAGTGTCCTGGTGGGCGCCCAACGCTTTCCAGGGCGCCGGTGGCGGGAATTTGGCCTATTTTGCCCGGATCATGGTTTATTCGGCCCTAGACCTACCCAACACGTATAAAAGAAAGACTAAACCTATTTTTGGAAGAGGTTGACGCCACTTTGGAGGAAAAACACACACGGGAACGTTAGGAAGCGGAGAATTCTTAGTTTTCTTCATCTTTCTCTAGTATTTCCAATTGATTCAACACTTATGCAATTGTTTAATTACTTCATGAGTGGCTAAACACCCATTGTTCTGGGGTTGTGATTTAGTCATGAATATTGTTGTTTGACATTAGCTTGACCTTGATTATAATTCACCAATATATGGTTGTTTCTTCAATTCTGTATTTAATTGATTAATTGTCTGGCCAGCAGTTAGGTTCTATTTACTATTTATGCTATGCTTGGGAAAGCCGTGTATAGATTATAGAAGAATTGAAGAGAGCGCGATCTTAACCCTTCAGGGGAGCGGATTTGTGGTTAGGATAGGAATATACCTAGTCAACGAGCTTAATTAAATATCATAATCTTAATGTATTCTAATATATTAATTTCATAGGAATATAGGCGTTAATCTATTGAGAATAGCCGAGTAGTACTTCGGGAGAAGGCTATGAGAGCAATTATCGATTAATTAGAAACCATGAGTGAATTATATGAAAGGTAGAGTTAATTAGAACACAATATGAATGGTGAATCGATCACAACCTTGGAATATTTGTCTCTATTGAATACACAACAATCGGCTCGTTACTTGATAATTTAGTTATTACTTAGAATCGTAGTATAATATAATCACATTATTGGACTTTGATTTTAGCTGGATTGAATAACAATTTTAGTGATTTACTGAGTAGTGTATACAAGTCTATGTGAGTTCGACACTCAACTTATCATTATATTACTTGTACGACCACGTATACTTGCGTGTTCATTTGGGAGCAACAAGTTTTTGGCGCCGTTGCCGGGGACATGAATATAGACTACTTTCTAGTTTTTCTTTAATTGTTTATATTTTCTAGCCTAACGTTGCTTGATTTGTGCTCTAATCTTAAGAACTTTGATTGAATGCATAGGGTCAGAATCCAGGACAGACTCGATGGCTTTGACCCCTAACCTGAGAGAACATTTCACATGAGGTTGAGGGAAGCAAGGGATACAAACAATATTCAGGCACTCATTCAATTTCCTGTGGACATGGCAAAGGAGCAACATATGGTTGTTCAGGAGGTAGGAATGCCCAGTATTGCTAATGTTACCTCCAGCATCGTGAAGCCCATAACCACTGGGCACTTTGAGCTGAAAAAGAGCATGATCTAGCTACTTTATGCAAACGGGCAGTTTATGGGTCTTCCACACGAGGATCCACAGCAGCATATTCTGAACTTCTTGGAGATTAGTGATACTTATATCACTAACGGGGTCACTCCAGATTATGTGAGGCTCATGCTTTTTCCATTCTCTCTGTTGGGCGAAGCTAAGTGATGGCTAAAGGCAGAACCAGCTAATTCCATTATATCATGGAATGATTTGGCAAGAAAATTCTGGCAAGGTTCTTCCCTTCAGGCAAAACTGCAAAGATCAGAAGTGAGATAGTTGCCTTTAAACAGAAAGCAGTAGAATCTTTATATTCAACATGGGAAAGGTTAAAGGGGTTACTCAAAGACTGTCCTCATCATAATCAGACGAACTAAGTGTTAGTTCACACTTTCATAGAGGGGCTTCATCCTAAAACAATGTGGTAGATGCTGCATCTGGAGGTCAAGTATTGGAGAAGAACTATGGCGAAATATTTGCATTATTGAACAAATTCTCCAAAAGCAATCCGGATTGGCAAGGAGAGATGGGTGGGAATATGGTACAAAAATCACCAGGGGTTCTTGAATTAGATGTTGTCTCAGCCTTGTCAGCACAGATCTCTACGTTGACCAACCAAGTCAATCATATGACCATGATCATTAACAAGCAACACCCAGCCAGTGCAACTAGTGCAACAAGTTAGGTATTTTGTGAAGTCTATGGAGAGGGTCACATGAGCAATCTATGCCCAACGAATCCAAATTCTATATATTTTGTGGGTAAATCGAGGCCAAACAAATCAGTATGGGGACACTTATAATCCCAACTAGAGGAACCACCCAAACTTCTCTTAGGGTGGAAATCAAGGCAACCAGAATCAATACCGGCCACAAGCATCTCAACATAAATACTACCACCTCAGGCTTAACAACAAGCTAGCCTTAAGGAGATGATGAAGAAATTGATGGCCGACCAGCAAGCCCTCAGTCAAAAATTAATAGCAAATCAACATGCTTTCCATCAGAAAATAATGGCTGATCAGTAGGCTCAAGCCGCAACACTGAGAAAGTTGGAGCACCATGTGGGCCAACTTGCCAGTGCCCAAAATACCAGAACAATAGGGGCTCTCCCTAGTGACACTGAGCCCCATCCTAAGGCTCAAGTCAATGCGATTACCTTGAGAAATGGAAGAGTACTAGAAGAAGTTACAAAGAAAAAGAAGAATACGGATCATCTTCAAGGAGAATTAGTTCCCAAGCTAGTTGAGGGGAATGAGAAAGATAATAAAGGACCCGAGCCAGTAATTGAGACAAGGCCATCACCTCTGTTTCCACAAAGACTGCAGAAGGAAAAAGATGATGCTAAGTACAAAAAATCCTTAGATATTTTGAGCCAAGTGAGTGTGAATTTGCCTTTGGTGGAAATTTTACAGAAAGTGCCTAAGTATGCGAGGTATCTCAGAGATATTATGGCAAACAAACGAATACATGCAGAGTTCGAAATAGTTGCACTTACTGAAAAGTGCAGTGCAAGAGTTCAAAATAAGCTTCCTCCTAAGTTGAAGGCTCCTGGGAGTTTCACAATTCCTTTGTCTCATGGGAAACAAGAAGTTGGTAGAGCCCTGTGTGATTTAGAGGCTAGTATAAATTTGATGCCATCTTCTTTGTTCAAGCAAATTGGATTTGGGGTGCTTAGACCTACTACAATCACTTTACAATTAGCAGATAGGCCGCTAGTTATTCCAGAAGGAATTATTGAGGAATTGTTAGTTCGAGTGGGAAAGTTTATTCTTCCCGCTGATTTTACTGTGCTTGATTACGACGCGGATGAGGAAGTGCCCATTATTTCGGGGCGACCATTCTTAGCTACTGGTGGAGCAATTATTGATGTAAGGGCAGGGAAGTTAAAAATGAGAGTTAACGATGAGGAGGTCACTTTTAATGTTTACAAGGAACTTAAGCTCCCTAAGCATTATGAGGACTTGTGCATGATTACTGTGGTCGAATTGAAAGGGATAGAGCAGAGTCCTTATGTGAATGGCAGTAATTCAGAGGAGGTGGTGTTGCAAGCTGGGGGTGTAAAGATGATGGAGAAAAGAGCCAGAGATGAAAAAGGAGACCCGTTAAGAGCGTGCAAACAGTCTAGGCTTCATGGGAGAAAGAAGAAGAGAAAGCGAGCAGCCTGAGCAAAGTAGCAAAGTCGTGCCACGACTATAAATAAGGCTCTTGTTGGGAGGCAATCCAGCCTGTATATCTTTTATTTATTTATTATGTTTTTAATTTTTTTTTAGTGTCAAGTTATGTGTCGTTTTTATTTTGCAGAGTAGGGGAACTCTAAGTACCCAAAGTTGAAGCTGAGGAGCATGTTTGATCTTAAGTGTGGGGTCGTCCCGAATCTAAAGATTAAGGATCATGTTTGAGCTAAGCCGAGAGGGTCTTAGGGAGTATTTCTCACCCTTGTTTTAATATTTTTCTCTGTGATCATGCATCGAGGACTATGCATAATATAGGTGTGGGGTGGAGAAACTACTTTCTGAAGTGTAATCGTATAAAATTATTTTTTTTATTAATATTATTATTAGTTAAGAAACGAAAATGAAAAAAAAATAGAAAAATCTCAGATTTTTCCAAACAATGGATATGTTGGACAATTTCCTTGAGGGATAAAATCCGATTAAATAAACACCAAAAAGATTTATTTATTTTTTAGGATAGTTAGGTAGTATCCTTTGGTTTTTCTTTGGGCACCGGTTCTTTTCCAAGGGTGTAGCTCGAACCGAGTACTTTAAATTTTTTTCTTAGGAGTAGTTAGGAAGAAACTGGGTAAATTTGAGATACCCATTGACATGGTTGGTGCTGGCATATTAGGTTATGACATACATTTTGTTTCCCTTGTATTTGGTTTGACATGTGAAGCCTAACTAAAGATAAATAGCCTATTTTGTGACGTTGTAGCTCATTTGTTTGACTTGTATGCCACATAATGTAATATTGCTTAATTTTCTCAATTGTGTGTGCTTGCTTGACTTGAGAGTTGAACAAAACCGCCGTGATTGAGTCATGTGCAATGTGTGTGTGAGGCTTAGTGATCTTCTGTGTAGTCTAGAACTTTCCCCGTGTGTTAATTGAAGTGAAATTGTAGGTTATGCTAGTCTAGGAGATGACACAAACATTTTCTTGCTTGATCAGGGATGTGTTTGTCGCATAAAAATAAAATTTTCCGTCGCTAGCCCCTTTGAGCCTATAAACCTTTTCCTTAGCACCCACATTACAAGCCGTACCCCTATTTTGTTCTTAATTTGAGATTTTTGCACCTTTATCTCCTAAGAAACTTAGTCGCTAAAAGAAGTAAGGTGAGATATTAGGGAATAGTGTTGTAGTGGAGACATAGAAAGGCATGTTGGTGTACTAAAATTGAAATCAAAAGCCACTAGCCAATGAACTTTCATGTATGGAGTGTGTGTAGAAAAAAATATTGTTGTAAAAGAAAGAAGAGAAAAATTATAGTGAAAGTATGTAGAAAAAGATACACACCTCCACTTCCTATTAATTTATGCTAGTGGAAGTATAGAGGTGCTTAATTGAAAAAGGGATATGTTGTATATGGGTTGTGGCAAGTGAATTGGTTGAGAAAAATATGTGTTTGAATTGTGAATGTAGTTTATTAAAGTGCTGAGGAGGGTTAGTCACTATTCCTAAATATATCCTACCCGTCTCTTAGCCTATATTACAACCTTAGAGTCCTAATTGATCCTAGATTTGGCTAGCTTAAATTAATAGAGATCTACACTACGGGCAAGCATATGGTACGATCACAGGATGCATATGAATTATTTGTGAGAGTGAGTGAATTTGGTTCAATTGTGTGATATCCTTAAATAATGTTCAAAAGCATATTTGAATGTGTGGACTAGTCTATATTCACTCTTTTGTTTGTTGGTGAGGGAACATGATCTCATGAACGATTGGTAATGTTGTAAACTTTCTTGTTGGGTAAGTGCGTGAATTGAGAGGGCTTAATGGTTACAAGTTGACTCTTGAGGCTAGGTGGTTGCAATTTGGTTGTTGGTATGATTGATTTAATTGTTATACTTGGGCATGTTTAAGAGGGGAAGAATGTGAATTTTTGTATGTTCAAATTGCCCGTATTGATCATAGTCAGAGGGGTAAAGTGTGTGATTTAAAATTAAAATTCTCCTTGATAACTTTGTACTTGTTGAAGGGTAGTAGATTGTCTCATTGCTCGAGGACGAGCAAAAGTCTAAGTGTGGGATGTTGATGTTTAGCTTAAAGTATATATATTTGTGTGTATATCGCCTCATATTTTACTTTTGTTTCATGAATTTGGGATGTTAAACATGATGATTTATACTAATTTTAAGTCTTTTTGTGTATAGGAGCGATCCGGGAGCAATCGGGGGCAAAACGCGCAAAATTAGAGCCAAAACGGACGAAACCGAAAGTGCTATTTTGGGCGCCACAGGCAGCGCCACCTGTGGAAGTAACTAAAATAGGAGCAGCACCCTGGTGGGCACCCAGTGCTGTTCAGGGCGCCGGTGGCGAGAAATTGGCCTATTTTTTCAGGAACATAGTTTATTCGGCCCTAGACCTACCCAACACGTACAAAAGTAAGACTAAACCTATTTTTGGAAGATATTGAAGCCACTTTGGAGGAAAAACACACACGAGATCGTTAGGAAGCGGATAATTCTCAGCTTTCTTCATCTTTCTCTAGTATTTCCAATTGATTCAACACTTATGCAATTGTTTAATTACTTCATGAGTGGCTAAACACCCATTGTTCTGGGGTTGTGATTTATCCATGAATATTGTTGTTTGACATTAGCTTGACCTTCATTATAATTCACCAATATATGGTTGTTTCTTCAATTCTGTGTTTAATTGCTTAATTGTCTGGCCAGTAGTTAGGTTCTATTTACTATCTATGCTATGCTTGGGAAAGCGTGTATAGATTAGAGAAGAATTGAAGAGAGCGCAATCTTAACCCTTCATGGGAGAGATTTGTGGTCAGGATAGGAATATACCTAGTCACCGTGTTTAATTAAATATCATAATCTTAATGTGTTCTAATAGATTAATTTCATAGGAATATAGGTGTTAATCTATTGAGAATAGTTGAGTAGTACTTCGGGAGAAGTCTATGAGAGAAATTATCGATTAATTAGCACCCATGAGTGAATTATATGAAAGGGAGAGTTAATTAGAACACAATATGAATGGTGAATCGATCACAACCCTGGAATATTTGTCTTTATTGAATACACAACAATCTACTCGTTACTTGATAATTTAGTTATTACTTAGAATCGTAGTGTAATATAATCACATTATTGGTCTTTGATTTTAGCTGGATTAAATAACAATTTTAGTGATTTAGTGAGTACTTTGTACATCTCTGTGGGTTCGACACTCAACTTATCTATATATTACATGTACGACCAGGTATACTTGCGTGTGAGTTTGGGTTCTAAACCTAATTTGGAGATGATTCAACATACTTTGAAGGGGAATTCACGTGGAGGAACACACACCACGCTTGGAGGAGGCTTCTAACTAGTTTTTCTTCTCTTCCTTTAATTTGATAGTGTCTTTGTTCTAAAGTTTGGGTGCTACATGAACGTTGTAGTTTGAAGCTTGAATTGTTCTTATTATTTTATTATAATAGTTTATTTATTCAATCTAGCGCTTAATTATTTGATTAATTGATCACCAATTGAATACTATCTACGAATCTAGGATTGAACTCGGGAGAGGGAATTCTAGATTGCATATAAGATTGGGTAGAGAAAGATCTTAACTCTTAGGGGGAGCGGATTTGCGGTTAGGATAGGAATATATTTAATCTCCTTTCTTGGTTACTATACAGGAATATGTGTTCTTGTTAATCCTAATTCCATATGAATATAGGCGTTAGGTTAGCTTGAATAAATGAGTAGTACTTGGGGAGAAGGCTACGAGTAATATTAACCCTGTCAATCAATAAACCAGATAAATTAATTAGAAGATTTAAGTGGAAAACTTAACGGGGTTGTTAGCTAACCCATAGCTTTAGAATATTCACTCAATTGAATTCATCTTTAAGCATGTCGTTGTTTTCTTTAATCTCTTAATTTGTTACTCTAGATTAATTTTAGTTAAATATTCATACTTTAGAAAATCGCTTGAATAGATTAATTATTTTTTTTAATTTAGTTGATAGTTAACCACAAGTCCCTGCGGTTTACAATATCTGGACTTACAATCCTATATTACTTGTCGATCACGTATAATTGCGTGTGCGTTTTGGAGCAACAAGTTTTTGGCGCCATTGCCGGGGACTTAGATATTAATTATTCTAATAGATTAGAATTTTACTAGTTAAATATTCAAGTTTTTAAATTTTTATCTTAGTTTAATATTTACTATTTTTTTTTATATGGCATCTTGGAACCAAAATTGGTCGAATATTGGTTATTCTTATATGACGATCCTTGTCCATATTGTGGAGGATCACACTTGTGGAAAAATTGTGCATCTCAATCTTATGTGGAATTTTTGTAATGTATGAGGTTGTCAAGGTGGCCACTGGGATGGTTGTCCTAATTCTTGTTATCCTCAGAGCTCGTATTATAATGTTTCTAATAATGTTTATGAGTTTGATAGGAGCAAGGAAGTGGAGGATATGGAACGGGTTGTGCGTATTATGAACATGATGAGGCAAGTGGCAGCCGAGCAACAGGACATGATGAGGCAAGTGGCAGCCGGCAACAGGACATGATGAGACAAGTAACCTATCAACAATATCTTGACGCCTTAGCGATCGAAAGACTCCAGGATAGAGTGGACGAATTAATGGCCAATTTCCAAGAAGAACCTCAACTCGACGAAGAGAACGAGTTCCCACAAGAAGATGATTTTGAAGAAGCACATATAGTGAGCCAATCATGTCTAGAGGAACAAGCTCAACTAATAAAATTTCATGAGTTTCTTCGTGATGGTCTTTCAAATATGACAAAACAACTGATAGAAGGAAGAACTGAGCTCCGGTAAGAAATAGACCTGTTTGGCTCAGATATCCATGATCTGCAGGCTCAATTAAATAAAAGGTTGAGGCGTCTGATGCCCTACGACCAATTTTTGTAGATACTGGCCAGCTTGTAGAGCGGAAAGAGGAATTCCAACTATTCGACCAAATTATTAATGATGTCAAGGTTGATGAAGAGTGTAAAATAGGGGATGTAAAAAATAATGCAATTTTGGAGTTAGGGCGTGATGGTCCTCATTCTAATCATTTTTCTACATTATGTTTGGATGGAGACATGGAGATCGAGCTTTTAGAGAGATGAATATATGAAGAACAAGACCCTTATATTCTGAAATTTGTGATGCCAAGGAAACAAAACGACATACCTCACTTAAAGGCCAAGAAGTGCAAGATGCGATACCTATTGCTTGGTTCCTTCATTTGTACACCACCGTCCCATGAACGTGATAGAAAAATTGATGCAAAATTGGGGGCACAATTCATATCCTCAAAGTGGAAGGAAAAGTGGTGAAAGTGATGGCGTCGTGCCGCGACGTTAAATCAAGTGCTTGTTGGGAGGCACCCAATTTTATTTCTTTCTTTTTACTTTTGCTTATTTTTATTATTGTTTTTTTTTTTTGTAGTGTTGTTTTTGTATTTTGTAGGAGTAGGGGCATGGAGTCAAAGCCAATAGGCATATACAAAAGCAAGCATGTGGTTGAAACTAAGTGTGAGTTACCTGCACAAAGACTCATACCTGGGAGAAGTCTGAGTATCCCGTGAGCTGCTAATTTTTCGGCCTTTGACCTACCAGGAAGAGTCTCTTTTACCTTCTTGTTATTTATAGTGTGCATTGCACAATTTTAAGTGTGGGGTGAGGAGATTTTTTGGGTGATTTTCTATGCTATCACGTATACTCGTTCTTCGTATAATAGTTTTTGTTAAAAAAAAATGGAAAAAAAAATTGAACTTTTTCCGACGATGGATCTATTGGACAACTCTCTTGAGGGATTAAGGTTCAATAAAAAAAAATCGAAAAATATTTTATTTTTGTTCTAGTTAGTTTTAGTTAGATAATAGTTACTCCTGTTTTTTCTTTTTGCATCGGTTCTTTTCCAAGGGATGTAACTTGAACCGGGTAAACTTCTTTTATTTTTAGGATTAGATTTTTTTTAGGAGAAGAAAAACTTTTGTGACTTGTTTGATACTAGCATATTTAGGCCTGAACTTGAGTAGTACTATCCTCTGAGTGCTTGAGTAATGAATAAAATAGCAGACTTTCTGACACCTAAGCTCAGGGTTTTGACTCTGTATATAGCTTATTCGTATTTTGTTGTTCGCTATGATCCTGTATGTCTTAGAGTAGAATTGATCCATCTTGATTGATACTTGTGCCATGTGCGGTGAGGATTTCTTACATATATTCCATGTTTTGCATCTTAGTCTAGAACTTTCCTTGCATGTTATTTAAGCGAAATAAAAGTGTTGCTCAGTTTAAAAGATGATAATAGGCTTTCTTTGATATGTCTTTTGGATTTTAGCCTTTTTAGATATTGTACCACTAGTTAGCCCTTTGATCTTGTAGCCTTTTTTTTTGAAGCCGTATTTTTGTCTTTATTCTTTTGTTGAATCCCTAGTTTTTACACCCTGCTTCCTTGAGCACTGTTGCTTAGATTGTGATATTAATTGATAAATTTGAAGAATGAGATGGTTAAGTGAAAAATGGTGACCAATGATAGTTGAAAAGTGATGGAAAAGCGCTCTTGAAAATAATGTGACGTGAAAAAAAAAAGAGAAAACAAAATTGCTTTAAAAAAAATGAAACGTTCTTGACATGAGGGAAATACTTGCGAAACAATTGATGAAGAGAGGGCTGAAAAATAAAGTGAAGAATAGAAAATAATGGGTGACGAAGTCTAAAAGTGCAAAGTTCTTAGGGAAGTGTAAGTCACTATTATATAATTCTCCTACCTATCCCTTAGCCAACACTACAACCCGTTAAAGTCCTATTTGATTTTATACGGGCATACTTAATTAGTAGAGATGTACATAATGGGCAAGCCTATGGTTCTTTGTACATACATATGAATTCTTTGTGACTGCGAGAGTTGTTCTTTGATGCTAAGTCCTTAAATTATATTCATTCTTTGATTAGAGTGTATAGACTATTTATTCTAGTGATGGCACTTTTTTCATGATAGATAGGTGACGTTATTAGCTTCTTTGACAGAGTAGGTGAACGAGTTTAAATTTGGTAAGTTAGAGTTCGTCTCTGAGGTTAGGAGGTTAGAAATTTGTTGTTTGTTTGTGACTTGTATAGCTTGTGCGATGATAAGGAAGTCTATATC
This sequence comes from Nicotiana knightiana, assembly GCA_005239525.1. Taxonomy (NCBI): domain Eukaryota; kingdom Viridiplantae; phylum Streptophyta; class Magnoliopsida; order Solanales; family Solanaceae; genus Nicotiana; species Nicotiana knightiana. Next base: position 165,648 of record ML377434.1, on the reverse strand, counting down.
GGATGGTTTGAGTTTCTATAGGGCCTAATCGTTAGTATCAACCAAAGTGGTGGTGTTTCTAGGCTTGATTTAGTGAGAGTGGTTTTAATGCTTACTCGAGAACGAGTGATGCGAGACTAGAATTCATAGTTTAACATGTTATATGCCTTACATTTTATGCGCATTAATGATAAAAATACACTTTTTATGTGCTTAATGGAGTTTATTTCATGTGTAGGTGAATTGGAGATGGAACCCGAGCTAAATGGATGCAAATACGTCGAAAATACGCTTAAGAGGAGACGAGGGAACACCCTGGCCTTACCAAAGCGTTTTCCTCCTAAAGCCAGGTTGGCCCTGGAGTTAGGCACGCGTTAGCCTTCTAAAGCCAGGCCTGGCCTGGCCTTATCCAGGCCTTAGAGCCAAAACTCATGGTCTCTTGGTTCTAGTCAATTTCGAGTTTTGAAAAGTTTAAGTGTTTCCCGGTTGAAATAGAAGTCTCCTACACGTTTATGGTTTTTCCTAAACTTATAAATAGACCCCAAAAACACAACTTAGGGAGAGATTCGAAGAGACGGACGACAAGACATCAATTTGTACAGATTTTCTTCATTACTTTGTAGTTTCATTATGCAAGTTATTTTAGATTTTATTCTTATGTATTTGTTTAGCTAACTTCTTTAATCTAAGGTTTTGGTAGAGCCCGTTGGGGGATGAATTTATTTTGTTATTAATATAGTTCCGATTGGGTGATTAATCTCTAATTGTTCAACTACGTTCTTGTTGTAGTTAATTGAATGGCCATCAATTAGCTGGGCCTATTTATTATGTATCTACTTGAGAGAGAGTGCATATTTAGGTAGTTGTTTGAACAACATCACTCCCGGAGTATAGATGAAAGTCATAACCGAGGGTTTAGAGGTTGGATTAGAGATAACGATACCTC
>ML377434.1:142950-163427 GCA_005239525.1 Nicotiana knightiana | reverse complement strand
AGTAGTGAGTGGATTGTGAATAAAGCATGGTATATGTGAGTCGACTATTGAGGCGAGGATGTCACACCTTTGTGCTTGAACTATTTTAAATATTCTTGGTAAAACGTGTTAAGAGATTTGCTTAATAAGTTGTGTACATGAAGTGTAGTTTGATTTCCCGAGGACGAGAAAATGTTTAAGTGTGGGGTATTGATGCGAGACTAGAATTCATAGTTTAACATGTTATATGCCTTACATTTTATGCGCATTAATGATAAAAATACACTTTTTATGTGCTTAATGGAGTTTATTTCATGTGTAGGTGAATTGGAGATGGAAACCGAGCTAAATGGATGCAAATACGTCGAAAATACGCTTAAGAGGCGACGAGGGAACACCCTGGCCTTACCCAGGCGTTTTCCTCCTAAAGCCAGGCTGGCCCTGACGTTAGGCATGCGTTAGCCTTCTAAAGCCAGGCTTGGCCTGGCCTTATCCAGGCCTTAGAGCCAAAACGCCTGGTCTCCTAGTTCTGGTCAATTTCGAGTTTTGACGAGTTTAAGTGTTTTCCGGTTGAAATAGAAGTCTACTACACGTTTAGGGTTTGTCCTAAACTTATAAATAGACCCCAAAAACACAACTTAGGGAGAGATTCGAAGAGACAGACGACAAGACATCAATTTGTACAGATTTTCTTCATTACTTTGTAGCTTCATTATGCAAGTTATTTTATATTTTATTCTTATGTATTTGTTTAGATAACNGAGAGAGTGTGTCTAGTAAATTATCATAATTACTTGAGAGAGATTTATGGTAGATAGAGTGTTCATGATTGATAGAAACAAATAATCAAGCTATATGAAGTATCCGAGAAGTAAATTCACCAACGGGGGAACCATAACCTTAGATCTTTATTACAATTGTTTACACCTTACCGTAGTTCATCTTTAGTTTTAATCTTTAGTGTTAGTAATTTAAATAACCTCAAGTGACAGTTGAGTATTCTAAAAACTTGCTTGATACGTAAATTCCCTGTGGGATCGACTCTGGGCATAATACCCCGGATTATATTTGCAACGCCCGCTTAATCTTTTATTAGATATAGTTGAGCGTGATCAACGAGCAAGAGTCTAAGTGTGGGGTGTTGATGTTCGGCCAAAAATACATATACTTACCCATTGTTATCTCACATTATGGTACTTTTTAATCGTCATTTGAGTATTAGTTATATTATTTTGTGCTTAATATTATATTTTAACTTTGTAGGAATAAAGCGGTGTGAAGATGAAGAGATTTGGAGTAAAATTAGATAAAACGCGAAAGAAAAAGAAAGAAAATTATATTAATAAAATAAGGGGGGACATCCTTTGATCTTTGCCCCCCAAGTGGAGAAAACAAAAACAAAGGAGGATTTACACTTCAAAGTTAATGCAACAAAATTGCAAAATGTGAAAATCACACCGTTTCCGGCGCCAGGTCCAGCGCCCATGCTATATTGTGCAGGTTTTTCTAATTCGTCCGGGACAAGGTTATTTCGGCTCTACACGACCCCAAATCGTATAAAAGGGATTCTAAACTTAATTTGGAGATGATTCAACATACTTTGAAGGGGAATTCACGTGGAGGAACACACACCACGCTTGGAGGAGGCTTCTTACTAGTTTTTCTTCTCTTCTTTTAATTTCTTAGATTCTTTATTCTAGAGTTTTGGCTGCTACATGAACGTTGTAGTTTGAAGCTTGAATTGTTCTTATTATTTTATCATATTCGTTTATTTATTCAATCTTGCGCTTAATTATTTAATTGCTTGATCATCAATTGAATGCTATCTACGAATCTAGGATTGAACTCGGGAGAAGGAATTCTAGATTGCATATAAGATTGGGTAGAGCAAGATTTTAACTCTTAGGGGGAGAGGATTTGCGGTTAGGATAGGAATATACTTAATCGCGTTGCTTGGTTAATATACAGGAATTATTAATGCGTTCTTGTTAATCCTAATTCCATAGGAATATAGGCATTAGGTTAGCTTGAATAGACGAGTAGTCCTTCGGGAGAAGGCTACGAGTAATATTAACCCCGTCAATCAATAAACCAGATAAATTAATTAGACGATTTAAGTGGAAAACTCAACGGGGTTGTTAGCTAACTCATAGCTCTAGAATATTCACTCAATTGAATTCGTCTTTAAGCTTGTAGTTGTTTTCTTTAATCTCTTAATTTGTTACTCTAGATTAATTTTAGTTAAATATTCATACTTTAGAAAATTGCTTGAATAGATTAATTGTTTGGTTTAATTTAGTTGATAGTTAATCACAAGTCCCTGTTGGTACGATATTTGGTCTTACAATCCTATATTACTTGTCGACCACGTGTACTTGCGTGTGTGTTTGGGAGCAACAATAATCGTTTCCGAGCTGAAAAGTTTATGTGAATTGAAACATTGCTACTTAAAGAAGCAATTTGATGATTACTATTCCCTTGAGACAACTCAGGTTTTAGCAGAAATTAAGGAGCAGAAAAGTATTTTGAAAACGTATGATATCATGGGAAAGAAGCTGGATTCTCAACTTAAACTAATACACTTAGAAATAACATTTGTCAGAGAGACACTAAATGAGGCCAATAAAGAGAAACAATTGCTTGAAAAGAGATTAAAAATGAGTGAGCAAGTCTATGATCTTGACAATCTTCAGTTGACAAAATTAAGCCCCATCCATTTTACTATGTTCCTTCAGCAGCCAATTAGGTCGATTGAGAGCTTTGTTAGGTTGCTTTGTAGAGAGATAGAATATGCAGGGTGGGATTTAGATGCTGCAGCCTTGTCTATTCAACCTGGTATTATGTTCTTGAAATTAAATGACAAATGTTATGCATTTGAATCATTTGCTTGCCGAGGGATGTTTGATGGTTTCAATTCTATTTCAATGGAATCCCAAACAGAGAAGAAGAAACAACATATGTTATTTTTCAACACATTCTTGGAACTAATATTTGCTAATGTTGCAGATTACTTAGCCTGGAAGCCTAAGTCAGCATTTGCAAGATTTTATCGCTCGAAGCACTTGAAACTCGTTCACCCCGAAATGGGAAGTTCTCTTTTTGGCGATTTGGATCATAGGAATTTACTAAATTCTGGTGAGAACCCGGAGGGAACTTTTTTTAGCACATTTGCGGAAATAACAAAGCGCATTTGGCCACTGCATTGTCTTGCCTTTTCTTTCGACCCTGAGGTTGCTATGTTTCAAATGAGCAGAGGATGTAGATTTACCAATGTTTATATGGGTTTTAGTTGGAATTGTATTTATGTTTTAGCATTTGAAATGGAGCCTCAGAGCAATGGTAAAGTAGTTTTTGTATGACTTATAGGTCATGGGATCGAGCTGTGGAATGCTTGCGTCATGATAGGCTACCTACATTACACCCCTTAGGGTGTGACATTTCGCCAAACTATGAATCAATGCGAGATGCTTCATGCACCGCATTACCTTTCACACCAGAAGAAACACTTAGGAGGAACACCTAATGCCCAGGTGCATGATAATCAGTTATGATGTGGTATTTTGGTCCTCAAAAATGGGATCGATGAGTGCATTGTGGACTAAAACCTTAGTGCATTTCATTAACTCTATATCCCAGAAACAACATCACACAGAGTTTCCAACAAGACTCAGTTGGAGGTCACACGAAATGGAATACAAAAGTAGTAGGTCTGTCCAGGTCTGGACAACACACTCGCTACAGCTTTTTTGGCGAGACATTTCGGGCACATTTGATACAAACTGGGCTGAAATCTCAATGCAGCATGCTAGTATGTCAACCCAGGATGGCATACATGCAAAGGTTACAACAGAAAGCATAAGGAAATCACGCAAAAATATCAGCAAAAACAATGTATTCATACATGCTGGACAGTGCACTTAATCAAAATGTTGTGTGGCACATGTAAATTTTACATATGCAAAAGTTACTGGGAGGAGATATTGAGTAGCTGGAATGGAAAGGCAGTAGAAAAGAAATTAAAATCGCGAGAGATGGAGTTTCATACCACCATAATTTGGACAGTGGTCAGTATCTCCCAAAAGGAAAGTGGCTATTTATGTAAGCAGCGGCAAACAGATTTGGATCTCAAATGTAATGGGCTTCAATGGCTACTTTTTATTCTTAGTAAATACATGAGAATCCATCATGTACTATCATTGCTGAGTATCTCACTCACCTTTGATTATACAATCTATGTAGGTATCAAAGTTTATTTCTTGTTAGATATATATAAAAAATAACCCTAGGCATATCGCCTAATGGATTTGCTTAAAAAAATGTAATGGAGAAATTCTTAGTTGTACATTGATGGAGGAGTTCTATATTAAAAATGGGGTTATGTTATATATATTGAAAGTGTAAAAGTAATTTTACACTAATAATTAATTACCACTTTACAAAACTATCAAGATATTTACATATAATTACCTAATAAGTAAATGATAAAAGAAAGGTAAAATAAGGGGTAAAAGGATAGGTAAACAAGAAATAAGAAAACGAGGAGAAGAAGTTTCAAAATTATCAAGAAGGTAATAACAACAAGTAATGAAAAACCTTCTTTTTTGCTTATTCATTATTTTGAAATTAAAACAAATTCTTTTTCTTTTTCTTTTTACGAATTTCATCTTGCCTAGACTATTTCACTCAACCTGTTTACTTGGATTAATAGTCTTGCTACTAGAACCATGCCTACTTAATGTGAAACTTTTATTGTTCTGAACTTTTGTAATGAGCTTGATGGTCTGATTCTATGCTATTTGATACTCCACCATATTTTATAGTGTTGCAATCTTGTAAGAACATCTCATGTATGTGTCTGGGTGCCCTCTCTTAAACTTCTGCACTCATTCTTGTGTAAAACAAACTTCCTGCTTGTCCTTCATGCTTATGACTATGCTCTCACACCTCTGTCTTAGAAATGTATTATCTTATAAACAAGAAGGATGCAACCTATTTATTCAAAAGAGGTTAACCACATAGGATTTGGGACACAAGTCAGTTGTGATCACTGAAAGATCTTGAAGGAAACATTCTAATGTTTACATGCCTTTCTTGAGTACAACATTGTGCTCATATGGATGTCTTAACTCTTAATGAGCCTAGTATGAATATGAGATTGTCACACTTTTGAATGAAAAGTGATCATGTCATTAGCTTAAGGTAGGATCAACGTGCTTGCTTGCATAAGTACCCTTGTTGATACTCTTTAGAGATTCTGAATGAAGGTGTTAACTCCTATATCTAATAGAAGTTAAGATTTAACCTATGTATGAGTCCCTGATTAATCTAAAATATATTCTAAAGGTTTGAAGTACTGCAAATTCAAACAAGAACTCCTATAAACTTGAATTGATTAGTAGATATATGTATCCTCTTTGAATCACATGATTTAGTGCTAGACTTCTAAACTTGTTTACTGGTGTTAATCTCTTTTGTTTAATCTATGGTTGGCCCATTTGAGTATTCTTCTACATATTGGAAGTGTTGACAGTGTGCTACACACCTGTGTTTGGATTGTGATCTTAATAATGTAATATAATATCTCATACTCATAATGGTGCTATGTATAATTTATGTAAGAGGTGTGCATACTTAAAATCTGTGCGTCATTACTACTACTACTACATCAGTTTTTACAGTGAATGCCTCATTGGCATTTAAACCTGCTGGGAGGAGTGAGTGTGAGTGATTGAGGGTATTTAGGAGTAAGATTTAGTTTTTGGTTGAGATACCCTCCCTGATACATGCATTACTCGGGATCCCGAATATCCTTGTGAACTTTGAAGTGCCAGAGTTCCAAAGAGTGTCTTGTCAATAAATAGAATTTTTCCCTAAGCCCTTAATACCTGACATTTATTAATCCCTTTAAAATTTGTGTTAAATGAAAGAAAAGCTTCAATGTGAATTTGTTTTGATCTTTCTATTGTACTTCACAATGACTTTATTGCATCTTTGATTACGACACTTGTTACAGTTTAATTGGTCCTCGTATTGGCCCCCAATACACTCTTAGTTGCATTTAAATATTGTAACGACCCGACTGGTCATTTTGAGTGTTTGTGTTCCTTTTTGCTATTTGAAATTTTGAGTAGTTTCGTATGATGTATTATGACTTGTGTGAATTGCCGGTCTTTGTTTTTCAGGTGATCCGGAAGTGATTTGGAAGAATGAATTTCATGTTTGAAACTTTAAGTGGAAGAGTTGATTAAGTTTGGCTTTTGTGAATTTGACCCCGGAGCGGAGTTTTGATGATTGCGTAAGGTCTGGATGATGATTTTGGATTCGAGTGTATGCCCGGATTTGCATTTGAATAATTCTAAAAGTATTCGGCGCTAACTGGCGAAAGTTGAAAATTTGAAGGTTTGGAAAGTTCATAAGTTTGACCGGAAGTCGACTTTAATGATATCAAATTTGGATTATGGTTCCGAGAATTTCAACAGCTTAGTGAGACTTGTGTGCAAATTTTGGGTTCATTCCAGGTTGATTTGATATGTTTCAGCGCGAGTTTGGAAGTTGAAAGCTCAAAGTTCATTTGAGTTCAATGAGGCGCGATTCATGAATGGAATTTGTGGATCGATGAGTGGTTGGATGGCTATATGATGAGTATAATATGACTACATGATGTGTTTAGATGGATTGAATCTGACGAGAAGAGTTTGCTTGAGATGTAAAAAGGACTATTATGTGCTTGATTTCTTCTTGATGTGACATATAGTCTCGAGTTATGAGAGTATTGAAGGACGTTCATGTTTTAACGGGTGAACGAATTAGGTTCTCATGCCTTTTTGGTGAGTTCAGACCCAAGAAGATTAGGTGATTGCATAGTAGTCGTGGTTGTGAAAGGTTATGGAGAGGTGTCAGTTTGGGGCTAAGCGTGTGGGTTATAACCTGTGAGGTAATTTATGGATGTGTGATTTTTATGATGTTGTGTGGAGGCTTATTTTCTACCAAGTGGGTTATACTTGTGCGATTTGAGTCTGGATCGGTGGTAATAGCTGACCTCACCATCACGAGAATGAATGCAAGGTTTGTAGATGATTTGAGGTATTTGAGGGTTTGTGTTACATGAGCTTATGAGGATTGAGTTGAATTTCTGGGCGGGATTATGGCAGTAGAGCATGTGTATTATAAGTTATCGAGTGTTTTTTCCTATGTCTTTGAGCAAAGTGGGGAGTATGCTATCATGATTTGATTGCGTGGTTGTGTGTTGTACTGGTTTTAGTTTGAGGCATACTTGTTAATCGATTATGACTTGTAGAGATAATGATCGAGGATGACTAGAGTAAAGGAATTTTTGGATACGACTTATGTTACACTTTATGGGTATATGGAAATTATCGAATGAGTTGAGTTGTTATTCGTGACGGATGTAGTATGCACGGTGTATGAATTTGCTCGGTTGCGTTAAGGCCGAATTACTTCATTGGGGTGTTGTTGTGCTAATTGAGCATAGGCAGTTCGGCCCGTCTAGGCGGTGCAATTGAGATTTGAGCAGAGTGAAGAGAAGGTTCTAATGGATTCAAGATTTATATGTATCAATTGAGAATTTTGCAGATTTATATATGTATAGAATCTGAGATTTAAGTTGGATGGTGTCGAGACTTGTGGCATTTCCAGATCATTATGGATCCTACTTTCAGTAACAGGAAGGTGAAGAAAATGACTTTAGATTCATTAAAGGTCTCTTCAGAATGGGTGTCTCGGTTGTGGTACTTTTGGGGTGCTTAAAAGGGAATACATATGCTTGTGGGCCTTATGGTGATGTGGTCTTATGCTAGGATATCTGGTGGTGAGCTTTAGGTGAGGATCGTTATATTCTAGCAAAGAGAAGTGTCAGCTTGAGGGCAATTAAGAAGGAACTCGGAGAAATGGGATAGCTTGGTAGTAGGTTAGATCAGTACGACAATGGAAACAATTGGTTCTCTGGGTTACTTATGATGTGATGAGTCTCTACAGGTTTTCTTGCCAATGCTCTTGGATTTTGATGACTTGCATGGCTTGGTTGAGTTAGAGGGATTCACTTTTGATAGCTGGGTTATGTGCAAATGGATTTCAAATTATTCTCAATGGCTTCTATCATGGTTCGAGGTGTATATTTCCTGATGGCGTGAGGAGCATGTTGCGTGTTTTGATTTTCTCCTAGATGAGATAAAATGAAAGATTCCTGGCTAATTGAGTATCTAGTTTGCTTGTGACTCAAAGTTTATTATAAGATCCTCGTACTTTTCATAGGGTGGCACGATGAATGTGGTGTGTTGTGTGGGATAGATATTTGCGTGTGCAAGGTCACAGGTCAGTTTTGAAGGGAAGATCATAAATTCTTGTGCAACACAAACGAATTCTAATGTGCGCATTGATTGGTATTACTTGAGTAGATGGTACATTTTAGAAGGCGCACTGTGTTTTGACTTACAGATACTTTTGGTGCTGCGATACTCTACTGGTTCATTGACTGCTGATATTCAGATCTTGCTATGTGGCATGGAAGAATTATAGAAGTATTTCTCATGGGATGATTGTATGTGAGCGATGTGTTAGACATTTGGCGGTGGAGTTTGGATCAGATATGGTGATTCGTGTGTTATATGGATTTAGAGACTGGGAGTTCTCACGAACAGATTGTTTTGTGGTTGTGGACTACGAAGATTTGGCCAAAGCTAGCTAGATGATAGTATATGTTATGGTTCAGTCATTGTGGATTTTCGGAGGGTTATGTACCTAATTGTGGATGACTCGGATAGATCTAGGGGCCATGGGTAGGCCTAATGAGGATTTGTATTCTACACTGGGTCAGACTGGTTGACTCCGTACTGCTAATGTTGCGGGATGTGCCATTCGGTTAGACTTGAGCTTATTCGTGTTTTGATATAATCTATTAGTTACTCCTCTATGTTACACGGGGTTGTGATTTGTTGGTTATATGCACACATAGTGCAGTTCTAATTATAGCGCGATTTTAGAGAGAGGGGTATTAGGGTGTTGAGTGATTGATTGCGCATTTGATTATGTTCTTTCCACTTTGGGTACTTGATGTCCAATTGCGCGCGGTTATGGATTTTGGGCATGGTGGCTTGAGGTATTTCATATGGACCAGTGTTTGGATGGGGTCACACATTGCAATATAGTTATGTTGAGATATGATCCTTTGTGTTGGATTCGTGTATCTTGGTTCTACCATGTATGATGGACTCATGGCGTTATTGTGGTGGTGGTGCTTGTTGAACTTGCAGGACATTTCTCTCATTCGAGTCATTTTCCATGATTTAGTACATTTTGAATTGTTGCATATTGGTGCACGGATTGTGGCTCCGATTAGTATTGGTGTGGCGTGTTAGTAGAGTAGCTTGTATTTGATAAGAGGAGCTCGTCGAACCTAGAATGGGTGATGATGAATTTTATTGCGGTATATTGTAAAGGACAGTGTCATTGATCGGCTTAAAAATTGGCCGAAGGAGAGGGAGCTCCATGGCTTGTTGATCTGATGAATGGTTGTGAGTCTTTGTGTGTTTCTTTCATCATCGGCAATGTACGAAGGTTTTAGAATGAGATGTTGTTTGGTATGAGGTTTATTACTGGTATTTGGTTGTTTTGATTAGCTACTACGATCGAAGTTGATAGTTGAAAGTTTGGGTTCATTCCGGTTGATTTGATATGTTTCGGCGCGAGTTTTGGAAGTTGATAGTTGAAAGTTCATTTGAGTTCAAATTGAGGTGTGATTCGTCATTTTCATGTTGTTATCTGTGATTTGAGGCCTCGAGTAGGTCCATGTTATGTTATGGGACCTTTTTGTATATTTGGACGGGGTGACGAGTGGCCCGGTTGAGTTTCTGACGAGGTTCATATCATTTTTGTTTCATGTTGAATTGCTGAAGAGGAGCTGATTTTGGTATTGCGCACCTGTGATTTGTTATTCGCAGGTGCGGTGGCCGCTAAAGCGAAGGAATTGGCGCATCTGCGAAGAAGGCTAAGCTCTGTAATTATCGTAGAAGTGAAGTAGGAAGCGGCAGTTGGGCGCAGAAAGGATCGTTGGCGCAAAAATAGAGTCACTTTCTGGGAGCAAAGTTCGCAGGTGCGGCAGTTGGGTGCAGAAGCGCGACCGCAGAAGCGAAGAAATGATCGTAGAAGTGATGGCTACTGAGTTTGGGTCTATTCACAGAAGAAAAGGTTGGGTCTCACCCGCGAGTCCGCAGAAGCAGAAATTGGATCGCAAATGGGAAATTGTGGGGCAGATTCTATATATTTTGAGGTTTTGGTTCTTTTATCATATTTTGAGATTGGGGGTTCAGATTAAGACGCTTTTTGAAGCAATTTTCACCGTATGGATTGGGGTAAGTGTTCTATACTTGGCTTTGATTTTATTTCATGAATCGATCTTCATTTTTGGCAATTGGTTGATGAATTTTAAAGAGAAATAGGGGGGGGGTGTCTAAAACTTCATAAAGTAAAATTTTGAATTTTGAACATCGATTTGGAGTTTGATTTGGTTAAAATTACTAGGGTTGGACTCGTAATTGAATGGGTTGTCGGATTTTATATGTTTTGTTGAGTTCTGAGGCGCAGGCCCGAGTTGGACTTTTTGGTTGATTTGGGGCTTTTAAGTAAAGATTGACCTTTTATAAATTAAAATTGTTTCTTTAGGATTTATTTGATGTATTTGATCTGTTTTTGGCTACTTTCGAGCCATTCGAAGGTCGTACGAGCGGGGTGGCATTTTTGGAGCATTGTTTTGCTTGCTCGATGTTAGATTTGGATTGCACGAGATAAGTAACAATTCTAAACTTGGTGCTGAGGGTATGAACACGTGATATGTGTTTGGTGTTGATGTGATGCACATGCTAGGTAGTAGATGTGTGGGCGTGCAGCGTATGAATTGTGATTTAGATATTTCTGTGGTATTGTGTAGTCACCTAATCTTATCTGTATCCATAAAATCACTACGTGCTAGAGTAATTGAGTTTTGATCCATGTTAGAAATCATGTCTATGCTATATGCTTAATCCGTTGGGACCGACTGGAGTCCTATTGTTGAGTTATCTGATGTTGATGTGTATGACAGAAGCTAGCATTTGAGACGCACATGCGTTCCAATTATAACTTCCTCTTGTTCATGGTAGCCCTAGACTTATGAAAATCTGTTTATGTACATTCGGACATATAACGTATTTATTTATACCATCATTGTAAACTCTAAATTTTAGAAGCTTATGGTTTGTACTACCAGTCCTTAGGTAATTCCTTGTATAACAGTTCCATTGTATTATCATTTCTTTTCTTAATAAATATCATTTGAACTAGTTTGTTGTTAACTGACTTACCTAGCGGGTTGGGTTAGGTGCCATCATGGTTAGTTAGATTTTGGGATCGTGAAAAATATTGTGTTGGGCCTCATCACTAATATATTTATTTCTTTTGCATATGTGATCGAACTTGGTATGTTGAGTTCTCAAAAACTCAGGCCCAAGTTTCAGACTCTAAAGTCTGAAGTCACTGGAACCTGTTGATGTTCGATATCTTCTGACCTAGCAATCCTTTAGGCCCAAAACTATGAGTCCAGCCTCATTTCTTTTATCGCTTTTAAATAATTATGTTGTTTTGTTTCTATTTGTATGATACTAACGATATTGATTGACTGCTTTCCTTTATCATCTTTGAACTATCTTAGGAACCTAGGCAAGCTAAAGACTATAGGTAATTAAAAAGAGCATTACTAATCTTACATTTGTTAAATAACTTCAATATGCTTAATCACTTACTTCTGCTATACAATTTTCACCTTCATTCATATTAACCGTTTTCATGGAGTTCATTCTGAAGTTCAAAATAAATTCGAAAGTGAGTAACTCTCCTTCGTTAAAAGTTGGAATCGAAAATAATTTCAAAGTCAAGTTTTCTAAAAACAAAAACGAAAATGCAATTGCAATCAAATTACCTCAAACGATCTTTTTATCTAAAATTGGATACAAGATTTGAAATCAATCTTAAGGTGTACCTAAACCCATTTCTCTAATAACCTTTACTAGAATTATAAATAGCAAAGATAAAGTATCTAACACCTAACCACATTTTACAAAGTTTGCAAATATAAACATTATAGATGTACTTCCGAAATTCTATCAATCATATAGATGTAAACATTTCAAAGGCTTCTACAAAAGAAACCTATACCCTCTTTTCAAAAGTACATACATTATTTTCAAGTGACAAGCTTCAAACAAGATATATAAGGTATATACTTCTAAGCAATAACTAAGTTGAATATAGACATTTATTTCCCTTGGCATATAATGAGTGATGTCATTAAAGTAGAATTTTATTGTTGAATGGGGATATAAACTTATTATGTTTCATAATCTTAAGTTACTTGGAACTTATTTTTATTATGTTGGAATCTGACATTTGTTAGACTATTTTTAATTTTGAAATTATGTTATATTTATGGTTCCAATTTACTTGGTTTAGTAGTATTGGATTGTTATTTCACATTGCATATTGTTCATTTTTTAGTTAGAATTGATAGGTTAGTTTCGCCAAACATTTGAATAATGTTATGACATAATATTTATAAATACTAATTTATTTTATCAAACATCTATCATGTGGTGTTCTTACAAACTGTATGTTTTTAGTTTTTATAATTAACTAAATTAAATATTATTAACTTAGAATGTATGTATCATTTTACAGTATTAATTATATATATATATATATATATATATATATTATTGCTAATTAGTGTATGTTCAAGAAAAAATATGCTCTTTAAATACCAAATCTAATATTGCTTATGCTTATAAGAAATCATTTATATGTATATACTTATTATATTAAGTTATTAGCTATTAAGTTTTGATAATTATTTTAATAAAATTTAATCTAACTGTGTAATTACACTTGTGCAATCAAATAATTTATAATTATACTGTAATTACATTATGACAAACAAACAGGTATAATACTATATAATTATTATCTTATTAATTACACCAATTCTAATTACCTGGTGGCTTTCCAAATCAGAAAATCTCACTTTATACCCATTAAACCCAAACTATTTATCCTTTTATACCTAAGCCCAAAGAATTTACTTTTCCTACCTATATGGCCTAAATTATTTACCCGCACCTAACCCCCTTTCCCTTTTTAATTTTTCTAAACAAGTAGAGTCCCACACCCTAGATGTTCCTTTCCCCTTTCAAAAAATACATATAGATTAGTCTTTTTAGTGGATGATGAAAATTCAATACATACTCGTGCATTGACCTTTTTTTTTATAAAAATTTTCTATATAAATTTCAAAAGACAAGTTATCATATTATCTTACATGTGTTTCACTCCAGATTCCTCTTTCTATATTAGTATATTCTTCTTTTGTGTATTTATTTATTTTTCTGAACCTATGTGTTATTGTGGTTATATATTAAGCTCCCCATATCTGAATTTTGTGTGCATATGAATATCCATCATTGTTGGGCTTGAAACTCTTGAATTTAAAAACTTTATTTTGAAGATTTTTTGTTTGATTCAAAGTGAGTGTTATTAAATATTGCTTATAGTGCCTTCTGGAAGTTCATACTTAAATTTTATCTCATTTGGAGCTGATCTGAGGTGATTGAGATTGAATTTATCGGCTGAAAATTGAAGAAAAATACAGTTATCCAACAATATACCGCTACTGTATACAAATATATTATAAGAGTATATAGGTATACTGCAATGATATATTGTAATAATCGAAAAATACAGTTACCCAACAGTATACCGCTATGGTATATGATATACCGTAGGAGTATATAGCTATATTGCAACTTGTACTGTTATGGTATATAATATAATATAATGGTATTATAATAATATGTAATATACTGCAACAATATGTTGTAATGGTATACAATATATCATAATAGTATACTTCGACTGTAATTTGTTGAATCATCTAGGTGCTATTGTGTAATGCTAAAGTAATGGTTATAGTAATATTATATTGTTCTTGTATACAATATAATAAACAATATACCGTAATAAATAAGTCATTTTTTAAGTTTTTAAACTTTTTTCAAGTAGGTCCTTGCAAATATTTTCTTAAATGAATTTTGATGGAGTTCCATAAAAATAATCTTAATTGTATAAGAAGTAGGTGTCAGAAAACATAAAATAGTAATATACCTATTTGGTATATTTATATGCAGTTTTGGTATACTATGATGAAAAGTATTTTATAATAACAGTAAATACTAATATTCCATTTTATTATATTAATGTACCATCTTATTATAATGACATATAATTTTGGATCCTATGTGCTAGAAATATTCTCAATAATATATATATTTAAAAAAAGAAAAATATGAAACAAATAAGGGGGGAAAAGATATTCTATTAGATTTTTTTAGTTATATAACAAATGAAAAAAATAAATAAAGAAAAGGATCAAATGAGTGCTGATTATCGATAAGTACTCTATGATCCATGGAATAGGTGGACCGGATAAATATTTTTATTTGGTTACAAATGAATAAATTATTTGTGTTGAGTAGGTATTTATGAACTTATCCATTTCGAAATAGACCCCAAATGTTAGGTAGTACTTGGAGTTAATGTACCTATTTACGTGAGGCTTTTGCTTAGCGAAATAGGCAAGAAACTATCTTTCGTTACGAATCAATACTATTCTCAAGTTAGACAATGGAAACTTATACTGATATCTTTTGTCAAACCTTACACCTCGCAATACTATATCTAGTATAATGCAGTAGTGTTTTGAAACTTAATTCTGTAATCTAAAACCTTAAAAATCATGTTTTAGCCTTTTTCGATTCACGTGCACAGTCCGAACATTGTTCTGAAAAGCTTTTATGTTGAAACCTGATAAAAATAAGAAATATTGCCTAAAAACTTCATTAGAGTTGACTTCGGTCAACAATTTTGGTAGACGGACCCGGATTCGTGTTATGACGGTTCTGATAGGTCCATATCAAAATATGGGACATGGGCATATGCCCGAAATCGAATTCGGAGGTCCATAGCTCGAGATATGAATTTTTGTTGAAAATTAAAAGTCTGAAAATTTAATGCTTTTAAGAATTGGTTGATGTTTGGCCTTGTTAATAATGGGTCCGTATTTTGATTCCGCAGCCCGGTATAAATCTAATATAATATTTATGACTTGTCTCTGAAATTTGGCGAGGAACGGAGTTGGTTTGACGTGATTCGGACGTTTGGTTGTGAAAATAGAAATTTCAAATTTTTATTGAAAATTTTGTTCGAGTTGGTGTTCAATTTATAGTTCTAGGTGTTATTTTGACAATTTTATCGCGCGAGAAAGTTCGTATGATGTTTTTAGATTAGAGTGAACTTTTGGTTTAGAGCTCCGAGGGCTCGGGTTAGTTTCAGATAGGCTACAGAGTGAATTGGACTTAGAAATTTTAGTTGGTGCGTATCAGACTTGCAGGTCTCGCAATTTGCGAGATCAGGCTCGCATTTGCGAGCCACTCAATTGCGAAGAAACCATCGCATTTGCGAGCAGTTGGGTTGGGGGTGACTTCGCATTTACAAAGTATCGGTCGCATTTGCGATCATCTTCTATTCGCATTTGCGACTGCGAGGACTGCAGGCCCAAGACCCTTTTCGCACTTGCGAAGAAAATGTCGCATTTGCGGGCCTCATATTTCCGAGCCCCAGGTTGCAAATGCGACATCTAATGCTGAAGAAATAGGACTTAGATGAGATTTTTGATTCATTTACCAAATTTTCAAAACCTAAAACACAAGAACCGATTTTCCAAAGAACTTTTCTTCCCCAAATCATTGGTAAGTGATATGAAACTAATTTGATTCAATCTTTCACTACCTTTTCCCAAGATTCAACCTAAAATCTAAATTTTTCATGATGAAATTGGGGGTTTTTGGTAGAAACTAGGGATTTGATGAATTGGGGATTTAGACCTCAAATTCAGGTCGGATTCTAAAACCAATTATATAATCGGGCTCGGGGATGAATGCGTAATCGGATTTTGGTCCGAATTTTGGGTTTGGACCAAGCGGACCCGAGTGTTGACTATTTAAAAAATGGCCTAAATTGAATTCTTTACAATTGTGGTTAGTTCATAAGGCTTTATTTGAATTGTATGGTTGGTAATTTGCTAGATTCTATTTGTTCGGAGGCTTGTTTGAAGGGAAAAGCTGTGATTGACCTTTGTGTTTAGCCGTTGGAGCGAGGTAAGTGTCGTGGTTAATCTTGGCTTGAGGTATTAGGACTTAATTGTCTATTTTCTACGTGTTTAGATGTTGGGTACCACGTATAGGTGAGGTGACGAGTACCTATGCGCTGTTGTCGGATTATAGCATGCGGGTGAGTCTTATTCTTATAATTGTTGCTTTCCTTGATCATATTATTCATGTTTAGCCTAGTTAATTGTGATGATGATTAGTCTTATCATGTTTACGGACTTTGGTTTTATTGAGTGTTGATCCAAATTGAGGTCGGTATTGTGGAAGCAAATGGTGAAGTAAGCTTAGATCTTGTTGTTTCTGTCTCCCTATTTTTATTGTTCATTATTATGGTGAGGGGGAGTGTATATGCACTAAGGGTGATGACGTGCCGGTTCTATTGATTTCATGTGAGGTTGAGAGTGTTAATGCACGAAGAGTGATTCCATTTCATAATGAGAGTGTAATGCCCGAAGGGTGATGTTGTGTCATGTTTTGAGAGTTAATGCACGAAGGGTGATGCCGTGTCGTTTCTATTAATTTCATGGTGATGATGAGAGTAAAAGCATAAAGAGTGATGTCGTGCACTTTTCCTTTGCAGTGATCATTGGTTCTTGTTTTTTCATAGTGTATTTACTGTTCAAACTATATTTCTGCTGTAGTTCTTTATCTCGTATTCCCCCACAACATGTTTCCCCCTTCCAGTATTACCTGTTCAATTTTTTACTGTTATTTGCATATACATTGTTAAACTATACAGGTTTGATTGTACGTGTCTTGTCTTAGCCTCGTCACTATTTCGTCGAGGTTAGGTTCGACCCTTACCAGTAAATGTGGTAGGTTGTACTGATACTGCAATCTGCACTTTCTGTGCTGATTTTGGTACCGACTTTGGTTGACCGAGAGTTTAGCTATTGGACCCGCTATCCGAAGACTCAAGGTAGATCTGTCGGCGTTCACAGACCTTGAAGTCCCCGTCTATCTTTTCTATTTTACTAATGCAATCAGTTGTACTTCTTTCAGACTTGTATTTGTAGTAAATTCTAGAATGCTCGAGAATTATGACACCAAATCCGGGTAGTGATAATTGATGAAGTTGTTATAATATTCCACATTCTTTATAGCTTATTTACTGTTAGTTACTGAACTATATTAGAATTGATTTAATAATACTCTAACGTGACTTGCCTAGCAAGTGAATGTTCGGCACCATTACGGTCCCCACGGTAAAAATTCAAAGTTGTGACATTATGTATAATAGTATTTATACTATTTAATTATTAAGCTAGTGTATTATGTATAGTAGTATTATATACTATACAAGAAAAGAACCTGTGAATTTCTTATTACAGTAAAGGGTGCCTTTTGCACCTTTGTGTTCATCTCTTTTCTTCCAATTTTAACTCTGCAGTACCAAAAGAAAGTACAAAAAGAGAAATCACCTTTGCTCTAATTTGCCTCGAGTTAACTGTTAAGAGTTAGAGGTGCTGCTTTTTTCTTTAGCTCTAACACTCATCATTTTAGAGAGTCCGGAATCACAATGTGGTTCTTTTGAGATCAAAAAACTAAAATGTGTGAAAAAAAATTTGGTGATCATTTTATATATATCGCCGTTTTAAAGGGCGTTATACCTTAAAGGCCGTTTACCCAGATAGATATAGCGCTTTTTTAAAAGGCGCTATATTTGAACGTAAAAAAACCAGGAATGTATAGCGCCCTTTGTTAAGACACTATAGTATAGTGTCTTAATAAATATCGTTATATAGCGTCTTAATAAATGGCGCTATACATTTATAAAGGTTGTCTCTTTCCCCTTCCGGACTATAGTATTAGTGTGCTAAAAACAAATTAGTAAGATAGAGAAAGTTTAATTAGTTGTTAGAAAATGTTAATTAGTTACTTTTTATTGTGGTATATGTATTTTCGTGATTATTTTATGATTAAATTTATTTGTTATTTTTATCCGATTTAGATTGTTTATTTGCTTAAAGACTAGTAAAATAGATAAATTGTTACTTCAGTTCCCTGTAGTAGTATCTTGTGGCCTAATGTAGTGCTCGTATTTGTAATGTAGTGCCCTTTTAGCATAGACAAATGTAGTGCCCTTTAGCGTAGTATCCTTGTGGTTATTGAAATTAATCATTTAAGTATCTCTTATACAAAAAAAAACGTCAAAAAAGCTGACAGTTCAGACATAAACTCTCTCCAATTCTAGTCAACAAAAGTAAGAAAATAACATGAGAAAACAACAATATTTTTCAATCTGAGTATTGTTATATGAATATTTAATAATTAAATCTTGTATAGTTATGAAAATTAATTATTTATTTTATTATAGTAAAAAATAAGTGAGTAACAAATAAAAATATAAAATAATAGAACTAACATATAAAATAATAAAATTAACATAACAATATTAAACTAACATGTGAAATAATAAATAAATATATAAAATAACAGACTTGTTGAGTGATATATCGGAGAAATTTTCTCATCATGAACATAAGAATTCAGGATACTTTGGTTAAACTGGGCCTCAAATATTGAGTCCGAAACTAAAATATAAATATTTAATAGTTAAATCCTGTATAATTATGAAAATTAATTATTTAATTTTTTTACAGTAAAAAATAGGTGAGTAATAAACAAATGTACAAAATAATAAAACTAACATATAAAATACTAAAACTATAATATTGAAAATGTATCAACCTAATTAATAATATAGTAACAATAACATATAAAACTATAATATTGAAGGTATTTCAATATATTTAAGCAATGAAAAAGAAAAATAATGTAATTAACATTGTTCAATTTACAGTAGTCGTCATGGAGGTTCCGCCTTTGTATACCGGACCTGCCTCGCTAGAGCTACTGTTACTACATGCCGAGCATAGGTCTTCCTACATATAGGAGGGACAGTTACTGGCCCAGACGTTCCGCACCAGGAGAGTAGACGGTATGTGAGACTTTCTTAGGGTCCACCATCTCCATCCCCGTATAGTCAGATGCCTCCAGGATATGGGTTTTTATAGGATTAGGGAGATCGGTCGGCTGCAGCTGGATTGGTCGTTGATCATGGCTCTGATAGAGCGGTGGTGACCGGAGATGCACACATTTCATTTGCCCATTGGCAAGGCCGCTATCATGCTTCAGGACGTGGAGGTCCTGTATGGGCTGCCCGTTGATGGACACCCTGTTGCTTTGCCAAATGCCATCAGAGAGTACATAGGTTTGGAGTAACGGAGATTCTGTAGCAGCTCACTGGTTTCCAGCTACAGGATTAGACTACATTGATAGGGTCTAGTCGTCTGCAGCTGACGCCCGTCCGACAACATTAGGAGGCGATGCACGATGACATCATAGATGATACACTGGAGTTTCATATTCACCGGTACACGAAGTTGTTGTTGATGCTTATGTTTTGAAGGGTTTTGTTCCTGAACACTTCGGGGAACCTAGTTAGCTTGAGATTTCTTCATTATCTTGAACGGCTAGATGATTTACATCATTACAACCGGGGTGTTGTTGTTCTTGGTTTCTTGTACAGGAAGATGTGCCGTGCGAGCATGGGCACCCAGTGAGACGTTTCAGGATTTTTGCTGCTGCTGCAGGTGAAAACATAGTCGAATACTCTCTTCATTATAACATACCTAGTAAAAATATACCTTAAATTTCATTCCACGTTGTATATTAGGTTTGGAACTGGGAGCGGTTCCTGCAGTTGCAGCCACCTCTATCACCCTTAGCTCCGGATGCACCACCTCCATTTCTCTCTTTAGCTAGGAGGTGGGTTGATAGGAGAGTATATGGATGGGAGTACGAGGCTCGACATAATCTCCCCTATTGCAGGGATTTGTTGGATTTGATGGAGGGCGTAAATGTATACCTAAATTTACTTGGCCTGGATTTATATGTGTTGCATATACTCACGTTTCCTGTTTTTACTTAATAGTTTATTTGGAGGCCATACAACGACGAGATAAGATTTGCCGAATTATGTGGAGCTCTTCTGTCCCGTTGATGTGTCTGGATATTGTCGAGCATCATGCTACCGGGCAAGTACTTCGCCAGTTTTGTCGACCGCAGCTTGTACCTCCACCGCCCGCTTGGCATATGATACATTACCAGTGGGATTATCGTTCCAGGGTTGACCAGACATATGTGGCATGGCTAGAGGCGCAAATCGATACTTGGGACCATCTATATGACCTGATTCCCCCCCCCCCCTAGCTAAAGAGAGAAATGGAG